>JAVSBS010029436.1:33896-57418 GCA_033124195.1 Coracias cyanogaster | reverse complement strand
GAATATCCCTTTGGTCAGTTTGGGTCAGCTGTCCTGGTTGTATCCCCTCCCAAGATCTTGCCCACCCCATCCCACTGGTGGGTGAATGTTGGGAAGTGCTTGGTGCTGTACGAGCACTGCTCAGGAGCAGTCACAACATGGGTGTGTTATCAACACCCTTCTAGCTCCCACCACAGAAACACTGCTGCTATGTGGAAAACCAGCTCAGCCAGACCCACTACATATGGATACCCAACAAATGTGACAATTGCCAGATGACGTCACTTGTGATACACATCAGTGTGACTTCATGTTCATCACATCTGCTGTGGTGACTGCATTCAAAAAGTCAGTGCAAGTGGAGCCATCTATTAGTGGATAAGCAAGAGGCACGATCCGCTCTTACCAAAGGACAAGGAAGAGGCAACAAGAGCTAGAGAACCTGGGGTGCTGCCTCACTGCATCACACTGCCATTCTCATTATTACCAGCAACTTACTGTTTAAGCCTGCTCATTTCTCCTCAGCGATCAATAAAGTTTAAGCCTTACTTTGTTCTGCATAGCCATAGATAATGTAAAATTTTAAGGATATTGTATGTCTTTTTATTGCCTGAATAGTGATTCCTCAACTTGTGTGGTGGAAGCAGTGTATTAGTCCAGCAGAAAAACTCTGTGATAGCGACTGCTAATGAGAAGAAATTGAAAGGAAGTCTGCAATGAGGTGAGAGGAAGGTATTTGGAACAGCCTTGCTTTGAGGTGTCTTTCCCAAGCACAGTTGCAGTGCCCATCAGTGTGAAGCAGCTCTCCTTTCAACTTGTGGATTTTGCACTGGCCAGAAGGCTTAAGAGTATGCATAGGAGGTGATTTAGCGTGCCAACCTGAGACAGATTAGGGTTTGCCAGAAGGTGGAAATATATTCCACATAACTGGGAATTTTACAACTATTCAGGGGCAACTGAAAGAAACTTTATTTGATTCTGCTTGAAAGGTTCTCTTCAACATGTTCTCATAGCAAAAGCAGAATATAAATTTTTAATACTCTATGAATTCCTTTTTGTATTATTTTTTGCTATAGATTTGAAAAAATGTCGTATCATAATTGTCAAAGTATTTTTACTTTCAGACACCAATTAATTGGATTTTTTTCCCAAAGTAAATTCAGTGGAAATTGTCTTCTTACCATAGATTGTTTTTCTTCTGGAGGAACCTACATTTCCAAAGGAAAAGTATTCTTTTTAAACTGAATTTTTACAAGAATGTGTCAGAGCATTAATGTCAATGCCCAAAAAGTATACTAGGAAATATAAAGCCTTTGGCATATCAGCTACAGTCCTCAGGCAGAAAAACAGGTTTCCTTGTAAGGGAAAGCTGCCAGCAATAAGAAATGATCTATGCCTTTTCTTCATGTAAATCTTACTATATTACATTGTTCAAAACATCTGGAATTAACTAGCTAATCAGTTGCAGACAATGTTGCATTTGAATGTATTATGTAAGACTACACATTCTTACAAGACTGATGGGTTTTGCAGTTTTAGCAATTAGTGTATTTATTGATTTCCAGTAGCTCAATAATTTTAATCTGTTTTATTAATTCTTCGAGTATTAGTATTATTTTTTTTTATCATGTAAGATATTTCATGCTGCTTCTTTAGCTGTAAAAATTATTCTAAGGCAATGAAAGTTATGTTAGAGCTGATACATCCACTCTACTTTTATTTCTAGGCGTTTAAAGATCTTCGAAACTGTAATTTTTGGGAATGGATACCCTATAAATAATTTTCTTTTATAATACTTAGTGGGAAGTATTTGACCAAAATCTTTCCCTTTCTTTCATTGTCAGCTGCTATCTCTGGCTGTTTGGAAAAGCTTTTGTAAAATAGTACAGGTATAGGACTCGACCCTGGAATACTGCCTGGTGCAGCACCTTCTCTTCCTTCCCTTATGCAATGATGGGCTGTTTTGGAACTGTCAAAAGTGTCATTCTCACTTCCAGCTGAGTTAGAAGAGGACATTTGACAATGCTCCTACTGGTGTATGTCTTGGTAAGCTTGCAAGACAGCTAGAGGCCAGTTCAGAGAACCTTTGCTCACAGCTATAACTCCTTACAGCCTGCTCTCTCATAGTCCAAAAATAGCAGTCAAGTGTTTGCTTAAAGTTTAATAACTAACCTTAAAATAAGCTATATAAAGGATCACTGGGTGAGAAAGGGTTATTAAATTATTTCACTCCTGGGATTTTGGTTCATTATTTGATACAAAAGCAAAGTCTATAAAAATGTAATTCATAATGAATAGTTTGATCTGTTCTACTCATAACGGTGATAGGTGTGCTTTCAGTTAAATGTATATAAATCATAGCAGTTTCAATAAACACAAACTATAAAGAATTTCCTGCGCTGTAGCAAAGTGACTAGTCCTGTAAATAAGGACTCATGGTAATGATCACAATGACTTCAATAGGATTTCCTGAAATGGTGAGAACCATTGCAGAACCATACTTTAAGGTTAGACTCATGACTTCAGTATGACCACCAATGATGCCTTCTCACCCAGTATTTCATAGCCTGTCTGAAAGGGAGATCCAAACTTTTTTTTTTTTTGCTTTCCCAGAGACCAAAGCATGATGATGTAAGCTTCTTTAAAAACATAGTTTGATATATGCACATAGTCTTCCTTTGGCAGTAACACAGTAGTATGACTGGTGCATGTTGTTCTGCTTCTACACCTTTGTTTTGCCTTTCATTTACCTGTGTCTCCGTAATATAGTCCTAGCCCTTCACATCTTTCCCACAAGTAAACATAAAAGTCAAAGTTACATATCTGATGGATGAAACACAAACTCAAGATCATTACTGCTCAAAACACTTGTTCCTGGACAAAGGCAATCAAGTTCCAAGAAACCAAGCAAATTCTTCCTTTATAGGTGTTTGTCCCACATACTGCATAACCAAGGTCCAATCTATGATTTTTTACAACAATATAACCCTAAAATAGGTAAGAGAAATAAGTTGTCCTGAGGATGTTATTGATTGCATTTTTTCCTGCAACCAGGACAATTGGAATGAAAATCCAAGTCCAAATGTGACAAAAGGAGGGTACTGAAAGAGTTAGGACAGATTTTATCCTTTCTACATTGAAAGGACAAAGCAAATTCATCCAGAAGATACAGGAGGGGAAAAGATCGGAGAGGTAGACAGCTGTGATTTGTGTCACCATGAAAGAGATTCTGAAGTGTCTGATTCACTTACAGCACTTCACATTAAACTCAAAGAGGCAAAGAATCTCTCCTGACATGTCCTCTCACCTCTCAGGAAAGTGGGAACGTAGCCTTTTACAGCAAAATCTTACACTCATCCTGGCCATTAGGAAGAATTCAGGGATAGATTTGCTTGCTCCCCAGCTAGAAATCGCCCACTGGGCTGAAGGGACAGAACTGCTACCACTTTTGCTGGCCCAAGGACACTAGTTTCTCCCCCCGGGCTTCTCATCTTGTGTACTAACCTCCACCCCTTGAAGACATCTCCTATATTTAAGGTTGGACCAGATGATCCTCAAGGTCCCTTCCAACCTGGTATTCTATGATTCTGTGATATGTTCAGGAAGGGCATTTTTTACTGCATCACCCCATTCTGCCTTGCTATCCCTTCTCAAACTCTGCAGCACAGGCTTGGAGAAGAACCTGGCCTCTGCCAGCAGCAGCAGCCAAGTTGAGCAGCCCTGATACCTTGCAAATAGGAAGTCAAAGACAATATCAAGCCCTTCTTCACATCAGACCTTTCTCACCCTAGAAGAGCACAAACATAGATCTGAGCAGTTATACATATAAGCAGTTCCTGCACAGGTTCAGTTTTTATTCCTTTGCATCACTGAAAAAATGTTTTACTTCCTCCAACATCATGCCCAGACAGTGCTTGCCCTTTGGTATCCAGACAAATGTAGTCTCTCTAATTCCTAATGTTCACAGCTTTTTCTTTCTGCAGTGATGACATTTAAGATCAGAAGATTAGCTCAAATTCTAAGACCAACATAAATAGAGGGAAAATCCCCAAAGGAGAGACAGAGGGAAAAAGAAAGAATATCTGGGTTCACAGCAGCATGCTTTTATTTGTTGAAGAAGTGTTTGTCTTCAGTGTTCAAAAGCATACAATAGTGGTCTAATGGAATTTCAGTCTTACCTTTGAAGTCCTCAAATATACTCTGAAGTAGAGTCAACTTTATTCATATTTAAAGCATTAAAATAAACATTGTGTGGTTTGCTGTTTTTTGGGGTTTTTTTTTATGTGAACATCAGCTGTCAGTGTACAAAGATTTTTCAGACAGGGCCTAAAAACAGGGCTGCTCTCTGCTACTGAAAATTTTGTTTAGAGCTATGTTCTCCAGATTAGTTTTCCAGGGTTGAATTGTCCTTCAGAAGACTCTACTAACTGTCTTTTTTTCTTGTCATTTGACCCAAAGAGGCTTTTCCTTTGTCTGGACAAGCAGAAATCCCATAACTGTTCCTTTGCTACAATAGATTTTTTTTTTTTCAGGTATATTTTCTGGGAAGTTTCACCTTAAATTTTGACTTATTGCCTTCATAAGCAAAAATTGATGTATGGATTCCAACTGCTGACACTAACCTTCACATCACTTCTGAAATTTATTCTGCTAATTATGCCTTTTCAGTTAATACACTTACATGGAACTAATAACATAATCAAATTAAAACACCAAGAGGTTCCATGTAATAAAATACACCCTGCATCACTGTGTTTTTAGACTGACCTTGACAGTGAATTTTTTGCTTAAAGCAATTAGTTAGATGGCTACTGTTCCCTCTAGAAATTCAGTTCTCTATGGTGATCTGAGGGTTGTGTAAAATATCACTTCAGTGTTTTGTCAGTCTCTGTAAATCATTGCCACACTGTGTTTTTTCTTCTTCATGGATAATAGCGTAAAGACAAATACCTAATGCAGATGAGACCTGCTGGGTGAGGTACATAGAATCCACACCAATGGTCACCAGGAAGCTAAGAACTAAGAGCTAAAGAACAGGATATTTGAACCCCAGAAATGGCACAGAAGCATCCAAATAACAAAAACAAGAAAATGAGACATGACTAAAAATGAAAAAATAGAACTTCCCCCATGGAAGCTTTCTTTTAGCCAGAAGTCCAAAATTATTATGCTGGCTAAAAATCCAAATATATATTAACTTACAAAGTTTCTTACAGCATCTCAAGGCCATTACAGGGAAACAAGTCACAGTCTCATTTTCTTCTATAGTCTGGACCTCCAAAGTGGACAACACTTTCCTTGAAGCACCATGAGGAGAGACAGTCCTCACAGCCATCATATTGTGCCTCACAGTCACTGAATTGGTGAGGCTGTCAGAGAATGCAGATAAGGGTAACCAAACATCCACTTTGAGGTTCTGTGGCCACAACCTATTTCAATTGATCTATGCTTCTTTTTTTTTTTAATTTTTTTTCCCCCCTAATGGAAAACAATGGCATTTTCCATGGCAAAACCCATCTTTCTATTTAAACAGTTTCATGATTTTTTTGCCTCCCTGTCCCACTCCTCTTCCCCCTTCTCAGATTCCTCAGGGAAAAGGTCTTGAGAAGGGAGATTAGTAAGCCTCCTAGCAGCCTTATGCCATTTATAGTACCCTGATCATATTCTCTCCTTTTGTGCAACAGATGTTGACGCTCTTTTCCATTTTCTTCAGCAGCTACTACTACTTACAGCTCGGGTTCTTTTAGAAATATGTTAGGCCTCAAAGAAGCTATACGTCCACATGTAAGTTAAATTCAGTATTCTACAACTTGTAGAAAAATCTGTAAAACTTTCACTGTCAAAAAGGACATCCTCTAAAAAAATCAGGTTTATGAAACATTGAGCTTCAAGCTGAAGCATCAAAATGTGATATTTTAGAAAGTCCTAGTGGGCTGGACTTAGAAAAGAAGCAGTACCTTTAGTTTTCAAAACTTAAGGCTGGGAAAGCACATGTCATTCTTTTTTTCCTTCTTTGTAAACCTTTTTATTTTTAGAATCGCTCCTAATACGTGACCCTATCATCTAATGTTACATAACCTGAAACTGGCCCTTCTTTATATTGATTGTCTCTAGCCACACTTGAGGAGTACTTTTTGCTGTTGGATCTGCAAGGTAAATGACCTTTCTTTTTTTCCCGTGCTGAATTTCTGATACAGCTGGGGCAAGTTCAGTACAGATAGGAGAAAAGCAATCTACTCTTACAGAAAAGAGAAAAAGTGTTGAGAAATGAAGAATGTTTTGTGTATTATTTTACATGAAAATGCAATGATACTAACAGGATATGTTAACATGCACTAAGACTCCAACCCCTTTGAGTCTTCCCTTTACCAAAACATTTTTTAAAAAGATATTTTCTACTACTGAGCTGTTTTTGAAAGGATCTTTAGAAAGGAAATCTAAAAGAGAGTTTGATCATGCATTTCAGAGAATATAAGGCTGAACAAAATTCCATATGCTGCTATCTCAAAAAGGCAATAAAATGCTGTTCGTATTCCATTTTCCACTAGAAATATATAGCAACAAATGACACTAGGGAGTTTTATAAAAGTTGTGCCAGTAAAGCTTTCTTTCTGCCTTGCTCCATCACTTATTTTATATAGGTCATATATTTTACAGAAAATAATTCTGGAAACGTGACAGTTATTTAAAAAACATTTATCAAGTCTTTTCATATTCTTCTTCATATTCAGATATACCTAGTACCCTAGGTCTGCATAGATACACCCCTGAGACAAGAAGGGAGAAAACACACATAAAATTAACATGCTTTTAAAATGGTGAACATCTATCAAAAGCTTGGGTTTTCCAAGTAACATATACATTTAACTGTATTACAGGCTTTCATGAAATAACTGTAGCATCAGGAAGTTTTTGAGATGTTTCATTAAACAGAAAATAATCACAACTTTAAAATCTCTGATACAGGCAAATCTTGACTATTGTTACCCTGCTCACAATACTCAGTAATGTTCATGCTTCACAATCCTGTGGTTAGTGTTGGAGCACAGTGACTGAACAAAACAGTCTAAAACTAAAAATCTTTTTCATGTAAGCCTGAGATCTCTGGAGAGGCCAACGTGGCAAAATTTTATGAAGGACAGGATACCCTAAACTGTTGCTCTCCAGGAGGATTCCACTTTGTTTCAGAATTTACAGAACTTCATAAATATGCTTTATGGAATTTGTGTGATTCATTGCTTTGGTTTAGTTTTATGCACAGATTTGCCTTTCAGCATTCCAATCTATGATCACCACAAATATTAACCAACTACTTTTTTAGTGTATTTGCTGGCTAAGGACCTCTTACAGAAAATACTCCTGCTTTTCTATAAGGCTCATAAAGAGTGACTTACCTAGTTCCATGGACAACTGAGAAGTTCACAATATCATATACCGTAAGCATATCTCACAGATCTTCCAAACGATTTGAACTTCAAGAAATGAAAAAAAAAATCTAAATGTCGTAGAAGAAATTCTCAAGACAAGCTGACACTCACCTTATTTTACAGACAATGTTGCCTCTGAGCTAGCTGTAAGTCATCCATTTTCTTGTCTCGTACACTATGTGTAATCATTTATATCATAGAAATGTATAGATAGACTAAAAATTAATTCCAAACTGCGTTAAGTATTCACCTATATCAAAAGGTACTCCTCTTCTCCACCCCTCAGCCCCCCAATTTCAAATTTTAATTTTTAACACTGAGAGATTGTTCAATCAGAAATATTATTTCCATGAGAACTGAAGCAGAATTTACCGAACAAAGCTGGGAGTAAAAACCAGCTGTCCTCTAGCACAGGCTTGTGCTGCATGATGAAATTATCTTTCCTCTCTGACACTGGATGTGAGGTGAAGTGGCCTCTGCTGTGTTGTCAAGCTCTGATTAATTAGCTTGTGAATTTTGTAATTCCAAGGGCTTGAGCAAGTTTGTGTAATTTGTACATAGTGTACCTAGTAAACGGAGAGTACACTGAGCTCATGAACAGGCTCCCGTTATTGTTGCATAAAGCTATCTGAACAGAGGGTTTATTTTTCAGTGCAGCATTATTAATGCCTTCCCTATTATTGAGTGGTGTGAGGAACAGAATGCCTTTATCTCCCTTGTTTGCTGCAGGCTTTCAGTAGAGTCAAACACGTACCCTGCTCTGCAAGTACAATCTGTTTCAAAACTAAAGGCAAACAAATGTAGGTTGAAGAGTGTTTTTAAAAAGAAACTTTATCAACCATCCTATCCCTATAACAAATCAGTTCCCAGTTAGGACTGACTAGTCTTTGCTTTCCATCATGGATGTTGGAGTCTGATCATCCTCTGCCTCAGTATTTTCTCTCTCTGTGCAGATACAAGGTTTCTTTTTCAGACACATGTAGTATTACTCTCCTTCCACCATATCTGGTGTAAGGCAACCAGAAGCCCTATGCCTCCAGCCCTTGCCACCACACTAGGTGGCCCTGGTTCTGGTGACCTTCTCCCCCAGCAGGCTGTCTCTATTAACACAGCACTGGAGAAGTGATACTGATGGATGATGGGACTAGCAAGGCTAGAGATCTTTAGGCACCCATCAAGCACTGGACTCCTACAGACATGCAGGCTTGAAGAAAGTCTCTCTCCGTTGATCGGAAAAGGATGAAAGGCAGTAATCCTGCCAGCCTGGCAAAAAAAAAAAAAAAAAAAAAAAAAAAAAAAAAAAAAAAAAAGATGCACAAATTATTAGGGGGGGAAAAATAGAAAAAAAAAATTCCTCCTTCCCAGTATCCCTTCCTGGAGGCTTTAATGTTGAAGAACATATGGATGCAAAGGTCAATCCCAAGTGGCTGCGTGGCTGTTTGGCCAATTGACCTTCGCACATCTTACCCAGCATCCTGCTATGTGGGGAGACTTTGTACTGCTCTGATGGGTAAGTAAAAGTAAGTGGCATTGGCATGAATCTGGAGTGACTGATGATACCAGCAGTACATGTTAGAATACACATTAATTTTAACCTGTGACTCTGCCCTTTCTCAAAGGAAGCTCTCACTCTGCTTTATGAGGTATGTGTCCAGAGAAATCCGCAACAAACTGCATATCTGCTTAACCAGGCAAAAGGTATGGGAACTAAATACCAATAGATATTTTTCCTCAGGCCACAAGCATAAACATCCCATTCTCTACCCTGAAATACATGCTTTAATTCTGTATATGGTGAGAATAGATGACAGTCTCTACTGTAGAGTCTGGGATTCATGTTGGTAGCAGAATGCTCCTGAATAGCCAAGAAGCTGCTTTCTGTTCTGTACTGGTGAGAAAAGGATTCAGTGGCTGACATCCATTTCACAGCTTTGCATAGTACAACTTCAGGTTGTATTTATCACTTCAGGTACACATGAATGAGGAAAGAGAGCAGAATTGTAGTGGAAAGCTCCTGCAGGCATAACTTGTGCTTCTTAACATGCTTGATGGTGAAAGAGGAATGGAAATGACCTGCACAAAATTATTTAGCAAATAAGAGACTAAAAATTACTTGTGATGATTTGCTCTTGGTCTTCTAGGAAATAAAAATGTCCATTACTGTACTCTTGTATATTTTTTCCCTAACACTGTCAGGTTGTATGGGAAATTAAAGACAACAATCGTAAACTTGTACTAACCTTATGTCATGGATGACTATCAGCTTTCACTTTGATGACCATCAAAATCAAAGCTCAGTATCTTGTGAAAACTAGATGGAGTGAGTGCAGAAACAGGCCCAAACGATTTGCAGCATTACTTCCTTTAAATTTCTAGTGCTCTGATCTGTAGATATGCTGTAATCATTGATCAAACAGCTTGCCAAACTCTACATTTGAGATGAAGGATATGGACTTTCAAGGGAACTTTCTCACTCAAAAGGCTGTGAAGGTAAGATGTGTAACTATATGCAGATATTAAAGGGAGGCAAATGTTTGAACCTATCTTTTGAAAATTAGAAGTTGCCTTACTTCTTCCAACATAGTGTGATTAGATGTTCTATTTGTTTCCATGTGACTTCTGGTGTACCATGATACAAGAATTAGGGACTAATTTTCTGTTCTTTTGTGTTTGTAACAAAAGTTAAATGTGAAATCAAAAATTGATTTCCATTTTCCCTTTGTATCTACTCCATCCTACACACACTGAAATCCTTAAACAGCCAGCTGTTGAATAGTCTGAACTTACAATATAGGCTGCCAGAGCAAATAATTAAATCAAATGAGAGGAGTAGAAAAAATAGTATAAATCCCTGCTGTTCAAAACTGTTGGTGTACCTCCCACCCCCCTTGTGTTCTGTTGGTTTGACATGACTTGCTGGCACTACACATCTTTACTCCTCACCTGAACAACAGTCATGCAGCTGGCTCCCCATCCTTCATCAAATGTACTGATATCAGCTGTGAGTTGCCTGACTCACTCTGTCCACAGTGCAGGTGTGCACATATGAACTAGTCATCACAGACCTTTCACTGTTAATAGATGTCCAGTTAATGCAGTCAGTGGAGTTTAGATGTGATTCATTGTCTGCTGGGATAGTCAATAAAGTTTCTTAGATTAGCCCTTCATTGTTAAAGGAGAGCATGATGAATACTTCAGATACAGATCCACTGTGCACAACTACAGTTGCTTACGTATAGATGTCTAGTGTCATTGTAGGTGCTGTGCTATATCCCCTTGAGCCTTTTACAGCCATTTCAGAGAGGAGTGAGTCTTTTGTAACTCCTGGTCCAAACAGATATATGGAGAATTTCATGACAGTGTATAACTCCAAACCAACCAACTACCACTAGTCATGCAGCAGCACCTAGATTCTGAATTCAGATGAGATGAATCCTGCCTGTCAGGACAGGAGAGCAAGTACAAATGCACTTCATCTTATCTGCCAAACCCGAGACAGAGCCTTCATGTATGGCACAATGGTAGTCAGACCTGAGCTTGTGTCATACTACTGGCATTTGGGAATTTTCATTAAAAATGTAGAAGAAACCTTTTTAACATGTTTCTGCTTTTTTGTTGTTGTTATTAACCAAATGCATATCAATGCATTGCCTGCAAGCCATAGGCATGACCAAGGTTTTGCTTTTTGACTGTGTACAAATAAACGGCCCTTAAGGACTGCCACGGGCTTTGATACTGTCTAATCAGACAAGGCAGGCAACAGAGGTGAAGCAACAGAGGCACCAAGGCATAATGAATCCAAAAGCCAAGTGGCAGATCAGCAGAAAGCACAAAAGCAGAATTTGGCTTTCCTAAATCTAATCCAAAGCCAAGGCTCTGAGCTGCATGGCTTCTGTTCCTATCTCTTTTCCACCAATTTCCTATCCTTGCGTTTTTCCTGCCTGACCCACCAATGAAATAGCAACAGAGATTTAAGTCCATTCTTCTAATTTTTGTAACTTTATTTCCTGGCACTAGTTATGCATATACACCCATTTCTTGTTTCCAGGCTGGGACATTTTTTTTGCAAAGTCATCCAGCTCTCCCTCTGTGCTGAGCCCTTCCTGGCTGCCTGCTGCTGTGTTTGCCTGTAAAGCACACACTTCCTGCTGTGAGTCCCAGCAGACTAACTGCTGGGACAGATTTTCACGGTTTCTCTATTGGATAATTGCATAGAAGGACTCCACACAACTAAGATTGTCCATCTGTAAAGATTCTGTTTTTTCTGGGGTGCTGCTGCTAGAACAGGACTTCCAGCCATGATCCCACAGACCAAACACTGGGCTCTTTTTCAGTCTCTGCCCTTTTCCCCCAGAACCCAGGCTCCTCCTGCTGCATGCCAGGCAGGCTCTCACTGCTTTAGGTCATCCCCTGGCACAACTGATGAAAGCATCCCAACACACACTCTGCTCCCTCTCTATGTTAAAAGAAACCTTATTTCTAGAATGAAATCGAGAAATTCACCCCATCATTGGAAAACTTTCTCCGGAAGTCTCCAGGAGCCTCTACATAGCTTTCTCACTCCCACCTTAGATATCACAGCTACCACAACTGATCTCATTGCTGCAGCAAAGCACACAGATGAAAATATGCTCAGCATTATAATAGTAGAATACAGTAAAAACATTGAAGGACTGATACAAAAGGACCGCAATTGCTTTCATATTCCTAGATTTACCCATGCCCTGAATCTGCGCAGCCACTGTGATGTACAGAGGTTCATGGAAAATAAGGGGGAATGAATGTTAGGGTAGGGTTATTCTAGAGAATTTCCCATCCCGGAAAGGAAGCTGAAGCACTTGAGATACTAATGACCACAGTATACAGAACAACAAAAATAAATAGAACAGGGAACTTTTAATGAACTACGCCTCTGCAAAGGCATGGAACATCCAAGAGAAAGAGGCACTGTCTTATTTGTCTTCAGAAATAACCTCTGCTTCTGAGTGCACTTTAGTAGTGCAAGGAGCAACAGAGGACAATGCAGAACTGCATCTGAAAGCAGAACAGGAATGAGAGACTGGAAGTTGTTGAAGTATTTTGTGGCCACCTCTGTTTCATATCTCACCCGAAACATGACCCCTGGATGTGCACAACTTACCCAGTAATGCACTAAATGGATCTGAGCCAAAAACTTTCAGTCCCAGAGGCAGAAGGCTATCTACTAAGTCACAGTGACACTAAAGCCCTTCATTTGGACACAGGATTTTAAAGGCAGGGACTGTTATTTTCCAAAGTACACAACACTCAATTTTTAAATGATTCCCATTACCTCAGTGCACTACTTCCTAATCTTTATTGCCATCTTCAAATACTTCTCAGGTTTTTTTCATGCACTTCAGTGGTTTTCTAAGAAAGAGAATTTTGTTTGTCACAATGGAGTACACACACAGTCTAAGTTGTGTTCAGTGTTGTGTAATGCATGTCAATAGATCACTTGACTGATATTTTTTTAAAAATTCTGTTATTAAATAATCCTCTCTTGTGTTATCCTTAATAGAGTAGATTTAGACTTCATATGTGGAGCAATGATATTAAGAAAGTGACCAGATAAGAAAGTATCAGAAATAATCTGATATTTTGTATAACCAGAAAAACAAAACAAAACAAACTCAACCAACAACAGCAAAAACAACAACGAAAACAAACAAAAAAAACCCACAACAACTATCCACTTACCCTTCTCTTGTGATGCCTCAGGTAGCTACCTTCAATATGTGTCAATTGTTTAAAATAAGCTGTACGACCTTGAGTTAAAACAATCCAAGCATCCCATGGTTCCTTCCGCTCTTTCTCTCCCTGCTTTTTGCAGCACTGTGTTTGGTCCTGGCTGAATGTCAGATCAGTGGAGGTCAGAAGGCCACAGCTGAAGTTACTGAAGACTGGAACTTTTGGCTAGGGCTCCTCTACTTCAGCATTTCTTCCTGTACATGTTACATAGGCTTGATGCAAAAAATAATACACTGAGTATCACCGTAATAATAACTCTGATATAATCTGACATCACATTTAGAATCATGATATGGTGACTGCCCTCACTGAATTGCTCATTGTCATATGAGGCTTTCACTCTCCAGCTCCGGCCTACTGAAATATAAATATTTATCAAGAAGCAATGCTGTTAGGTCTAAAGATCCTGCAGCCTCTGAATAAGGAACAGGGTCCTGATCAGACTCTTCATGTTGAGATGGGCAGAGATGCCTCACCACTTCAATACACTGGCCACTCTGCACTCCAACAGCTTAGCACACAGAGGATGTCACTATCAGCATCTTAGTCACTTCTGTATCTGTTTGGGTATTGGGCTTTTTAGTGATGTTGGTTTTTTCCTTTGCTTTGTTGTAGGTTTTGGGTTTTTTGTTTTTTTTTTTTCCTGCAGGTGTCTCAAGTAAGTCCTTTTGATCACCTTGTTTCATTTTTGTTCTGCAGCTAAGCCAGAAAAATATGTGGGGTTTGCACATCTCGAGTCATCAGTAAATGAGTGAAGCATATGAATTAATGAGTTTAAGACGCAGCATGGAAGACTTCAGATGCAAGGAGAAATGAACCAAGAGAACAGACAGTCAAGCTAAGAGGATATTGTATAAAACACCAGTAGGATGCAGGCTCATGTTGGTAGCTGAATCTCCTCCAGCTTTTCTTCACCCACCTGGAGTTAATTTCTGTACACAGTTTATGTTCATGCAAAACAAATTTCAATTTCATGCATCTAAATTTGCTTCTGTAACTTTATTTGATAAGTGCTCGCATACTTATCCAACAATACAGCCTTATATAATTTTCTTTTGGTCTATGAAATTAAATGGTGTGGCCTAAATAACCCAGATGAACTAGTTTCAGATCCCTGATATATTTTGAGTTGGGTACATTAAAGTGAAAAATGAATACAGTGAAATAAGATGTCCAGAAATATTGTGAGGAAAAAAAAATGAAGGTTGCTTAATATCATACAAATTGAGTGGAAATGACTCAGTCATTTTTGATAAAAACTACAGTTCAGCTATTCACAGACACCACAGAATCATTGTGATACTACACAGGCAAGCCTGAACTACCTAGCAACCCCTTAGGGTTGTTTCAGACAATACAGATGATAGTACAGGTGTCCTGCAAAAAAGCCCTTTCAATATCAGCTGTTTGGTGACTAAAAAAGAAGCACAGGAGACTCATGTCAACATGAGAAAACACTATAAGGTTTTAGAATAATGTCATGCCTTTTTGCTTTATGTTTTTGATAATATATTAAAAATGTGGCTAATTAGAGACGGAATGATGGAATCTATAAAATAAATGGAAATGCAATGGAAAACACAACCTTCTTCTAATTTAGACTGAAAATACAGTGCAGATAGAGAAGATTGAAAAGAGAGGCAGTAGACAACAAAAAAGGGAATATTAGCTGGTCACAATGAAACTAGTTTCCCAACTAGTAATGTTACTAGTAAATGACCAAGGATTTTCACCGGAGCAAACTGGCATTTTTTTTTTTTTTTCTAGCTGTTCCTACACTTTAAAAGACCAAACATCCTTGTGACTGTCTTAGTCTTGGAAGAAGATGTATTCAATATTCCGTGTTTCATGAAAGCCCATACAGATTCTCCTGTGCTGTTATAGATTTCATGAATTTCTGTGGATTCAAATTCACAAGGTATCACAGAACCACAGAACTGTAGGTGTTGAAGGGACTTCTGGAGATCATCTAATCCACCTGCCCCCAAAGCAGGTTCACAGGACACAGAAATGCAAGGGAAACACTGAAATTTCATATACAGCAAATGGGGAAAGGCAGACACCAAAGAAGCTGCCAATGCAAACTTCCTGTGTACTAGTAAGAAATGAGAGAAGTGATGTTTTTTCTTTCTTTCAGAGTCTACAAGAGAGAATTACAGCCTGAAAACTCTCCCTGAATTTAAATGTCCCTTCACACCAGCTCACCTTTTTCTAGACACACAGGTAGCAGCAGCAGCAACAAGTAATTTACTACCACATCACAAGCTCATAGCTCCTGTGCCCTCACATGAGCTCGCTTGTAGAAGGGCTGTAGGCAAAGATTAACTGGTCCGTTCTCCATTCAGAAGTGGGGATAGAGATCAAAGAAGGAGTCTGATTTTGTGACTTTGTAAGGATGACAGGCCTTTCTTACAAAAGTGAACTCTCTCTACCCCTGCACTACTTCAGGATGCAAAGCTTTAACCCCATCAGCCTACCAAATGTAGCAGCCCTGCGTCTGCAACCAGCAGCTTCACCCTCCAAGGAGACCTGGAAGGTCAGTCAGTGTAATGTCATATTCTAAGAGAAAACAAAGGGAGTGGCAGGAAAATAGATGCACTGAGAATAATTTTCCTTCAACTGTCCAAATTCTGCAGTGCATCTTTATGAGTGGTTAAGGCTGGATGGCCATTGTGGTTCCCAATGGCCTTGAAATCTGTGAAGTTCAGCTCTATTATCATCGATTTCATAGATGAGTGGAGGATGTTTCGAGCCTTATCTATATTTTGGTCAACATTTGCAGTTTCATTTCATATGGCGCTTCTAATATAACATGATTCTCTGCAGCAGTTGTTCCTTAGCTCATTTCAAACATTTCCAATGTAGTGGTATGATGAATGACTAATCTGAAATGGTTACAACTCTTGGAATGAGACTGTTCAACTGGAACAAACTGAAATCTGGTACTCAGCAAATCTTGACCTGACTATATGAGCAAGGAAAGATAGTTCAAGACCTGGTGTCATGGTCAGGGAATCAGAAGGCAGTCTGTCTTTGGCTTTGATTGATTTTGGCATATCACCATTCTCTGTCATAATATCTGTCAATAAAAAGCAGAGTGATCATTGCCTTCAGAGAAAAACAAGACTGTAGAGTGTGAAATATTCAAACCCATACCTGATACCCACAAAAACACCTTGTGTAGGTTGCTGAGAAAACTTTCCTCTAAGGAAAAGGCAGCTGTGATTAGTTTTTTCCTAATGTCCCAGTCAACTTGGAGTTTATATAAGCATAAGGAAAAGACAGACATAGTATTAACAGTGTAAAATATCTGTAGTCATCTGACAAGTGTCAGAGAAAGAATCTAGAATGTTTTTTGTTATCTAAAGCCAAGCAAGGTCTGGAGAGATAATATCTTTCATCAGACTAACTCATATAGTCATAAAAATGTGAAGATATTTGATTTTTGGCACTAAAATATTCTTCACATCTTAAAAAAAAAAAAAGCGATGTGACGCTTCATAGCTGCGGAGTTGCTGAGAACACCGTTTCTAAATCAAAACAGGCATGTCAATCAATCAGGTAGAGCATCTAAGGGAAATAGAGGCTGATACTTGCTCAATAAATAACAGGAACATGAGGGGTGATTATGGCCACTTCCATAAAAAACTGCTAATAAAAGTGCCCTTTTCCCAAATATGCAAAAACAAGGTTCTCTTCTGTACAAGTGTGTTCAAACACAATAACAAAGATATATTTTCTACACTGGCCAACTATGTTTGCAGCCTTCAAGAAGAGGAATTCAAATATCTTTGTCACTATTTTGTTCTTGAACACTACTTGCATTGCACATGATATCACTAGCTACAGGGTGTGATCTGGAAACCAGGCAGCTCATCTTCAATGAGATGTCCAGTTACATCTGAGGTAATGGCCTCAAGTTACACCACAGGAGGTTTAGACTGAATATTAGGAAGAAGTTCTTTACTGCAAGAGTGGTTAGGCATTGGAACAGGCTGCCCAGGGAAGTGGTGGAGTCATCATCCTCAGAGGTGTTCAAAAAATGAGTAGATGTGGCAATTTGAGACATGGTCTACGGGTCAGGGAGGTGTTGGCTGAAGGTTGGACTTGATGATCCTAGAGGTCTTTTCCAACCTAAGTGATTCTATGATTCTATAATCCATATTAACTAATAAAGATTATTAACTCAAGAATCTACTTTACAATTAGTAGGCTAATTCCTTTTCTCTGGGAAAAAGCACACAAACTGTCCTGGTTTGAGTTAGAAAAGACTTAGCTGAAAAGTAAAATCACTGAAAAGCATTAGTTCTATTTTAACTGGACTTCCACTGAGTCTAGCTGGGGACTTCCCCAGTGCCTGCTCCATAGCATCAGTGGTGATGGTGGCATAATTGCCATAGGGGGGTTGGGTTTGATACTGGTTTTGTATCTATTTGTATAAATTCCATATTATTATTATTTTCATTAAAGCTGTTTTAGTTATCTTTTCCAATCCATAAGTCTCTCTCCCTTATTCCCTTTCTCTTCCCTTTGGGAAGAGAGGTTAATAGAGAGCATCTGTCATTTGTCTCATGGCTTATCTGTTAACATCTTACATTCTTCTTTTCTTACTAGCTTGCTCACAATTGGAATGCCACTATTTTGTAAAAATTCACCTCCTTAACCTATTATTACCATCATCACCATCACCATCATCTTCTAGCCAACTTGTTCTAGTCCCAAACGTATCTGTAAGAGCCTTTCCCCTTAGTGCAATTTCACAATGAAAGTTACTGAAACAAGAGAATGTCTGTCAAGCAATTGGTTGTAACAGTATGAAGCAGGTAAGCAATTCTATTTACTGTAGCAAAATATCAGCACAAAGTAAGAGTATGTTTACATATCAGAGAAAGAGATCTGAAGAAGAGCAGTGTTACATGTGCATAGCTCTAATCTGTGTTAAAATTGTACAAAACTGCTGTATAAGTAGGGAGGCAAAGTCTCTACTGAAAAGCATTATGAAGCAGTCAAATTTCTATGAATTTACTAGCTTGTACTGCTCCACATTCAGAGACAACTCCTACCTTCAAAGCAATCTCAGAATCTACTCAGCATTTTTCCCTTGAGTTCTTCTAGTACACCTAACTTTGATCCTGAGTGACATGTTTTGACTGTGCCAAAAGACTCACACTTTGGAATACAAATATTGGATGCAGATAATACCTGATCCCTACTACTGTTCTGCATCATTTACACTGGTTTAAGACAGGCAAAATGAGAAGCGTTCATACTTGTATAAAACATTGTTTAGAGTCATCTGGCCTTGATTTTCTTGTTCAGAAGCTTCTATTTTCTCCTTATGCCTCCATGAGCTTAGTGAGACAAATAGGATGTAACTAAATGGTGTTACCAGGTCAAACAGACAAGATACAATTATTCATGGACCAGGCAATTGTTCTGAGAAAATTTCACTGATGTCTAAGCCTAAGAGATTTCACATTCTATTTTATGTACTTCTGTTCTGCATAGAAGGGAATGAATGTTACATATTGGCAGAAAGAACCATTAAAACACTGTAGCATAGCACTCTTTCACAGAAGGATCATCAGAAAAGACACAGATAGCCCTGCATACCCAAGGCATCACCTCTCTGAAGCAACCAGGTCACAAGCCAGGATGTTGTGCAACCTGGATAGGCAGAAATGATCTAGAACTGTCTTGCCCAACCCTCGGAACTCCTGTAGCAGGATGCAAATTGGAAGAAGGCAGAAACTCCCTAAACTTCATTGTAAATCCATGCCCAGTTTAGCAGCTGTAAAGAAGGGGAAAGAGCATAATGTGTAAATCTGCACAATAAGAGAAGGAAGATCCCACACATCTCCACTCTGCTTTCTTCTGCTCTCAGATATGAAAGCATTACTTGCTCATGAAAAGCCACAGTTCTTTGTACCCAGTCCCCTTCCACAGTCCAATACACTGTCTGAGCAAGAATGTATCATGTAAACATCAGAAACTGCTTTGTCCTGAAATGGTTACACTTTCCACCACCCTCCCCTCTCCCGTTTTGTGTCTGCCTTAATAGCTTCAATCAAAACTGCTCTTCAGGAGAGGCAGAAGCCAGGCATAAGGTACTTCACAAGATTTAGGTCCTTCTGTTCCCTCCCACCCAATGCAAGTGGAGACAATTAGATGGCCTTCTATGAACAGATCATCTGTGCATTACCTGACATTGTACTCTTCCTTTTTAACAAAACACAACTCTTTGGGGGTTTTTATTCCCCATATTTTAAAGAATTAGCTTTTTTCTTGAACTTTACATTTTAAAGTGAGGTACCATTCCCTTAGGTCAGGAAAAGGAAGCTTTGATAGCCAGAGACAGCTGCAGCATAGCTGATACAGTACAGTCATTATGAGTTTGTTTTAGCCACACATTAAAATTCTGTTGATTTAAGTATTCATGTGTGTCTAATTCTGCTGCATGAGCCAGAGAGTTTTCAGGCATCTGTGTGCGATATCAATATAACTTTCTATTTACTTTCTATGTGAAAATGAGGGAACAGTTTGTCAGTCTTGATGCTGATTTTTTTCCTGCTGTAGTGTTCTGTCTTACCTTTTACCACGTGCTTATTCCAACACCCCACTTTTCAGTGCCACTTTGTTTTGGCAAGGAAGTCACCTCAACTGTCATTTACAGAAATTAAAAGAACTATAGGCACTGAAAAATTTCAACTTGCATCACATAGGGCTCCTGAAAGCTTTACAATTCCAACTTAATTTGAATCACTTTTCCTAGATAGTGAGTAAAATTATATGTTAATTAAGGGGGGTTCTCAGCCCCTGCTAAGCCCATGCAACTCTGAAAAAGTCAAAGCAGCTACTCTAAATTTAAATCAGCTGAAACCTTGGTCCTGACTTTCTCTTTTACAAAGAGCTAAGAAATGGGATAAAAGACACAGAAGAACAGACCTCTTGCACAAACAGATGGAATTTTTAACCTTTAATCTGTCCAGACATTGAGTAAATCCTCCTACACTCATATAATGTATCTATTTAAGTAGGAGCAGTGGCTGGAAGTAACAGCACTGGCATTGCAAAGTATATTACAGGATTTACAACATCATCTAGCTGTATCCTGGACAACTACCACTTGAGAAAAAATGAACTTATCCACGTATCTAAAATTTTGTGCTAAATTTCATTATATTCCCCATGAAATCAGTGCAATTATTGGCTTTGATAATTGTACAATGGGATTTTATAGAAACAATGGTTGTAACTCAGTAGTATGCAGCATAGACACGTGTCTGTCAGATGTCTATTGGTTGAATGACACCTGTGGATATCCAAGTAATTAGTAATTAATTACACTATATTTAACATAACATCTTACATATCAATGGGCCAGTGACCTATAGCAAGGCTATGAAAACTGAGCAATTAATTAAGTGAAAATATTTATAGAATAATACTATATATTATTCCACACATGTCAGAGAGGAGTTTCAGGTGATGAGAGTAAATGTAAAAATATGAAGAGGAGGAGGCAAAAGAGAAGTTAATAATTATTCTAATTGTCACCGGTTGTGTTAGAAATAGGATTTCTTTGCACAGCAGGAATTGAAGAGGAAGAAATAATTACAGCAAATATTAGAAGATTACGGAGGAAAATCTTGAGGTGGGTGTTAGACATACAAAATGAAGTGAGAAGGAAGTGAAAAGACTGAACAAGTGCATATGGCACCTAGTACTTCCTTCAACACATTGCAGTTGAATACTCTCTAGCCAAAGTAAGATCTTACTATGGATGCTGAATATAGACTTAGAGGTAAACATGGGGCTAGAGATCCTCTCTTACACAGCCTTTGCTTTTTTAAATAAAATTTTTAATTGACTTTGACTTCATGTTGTCTGGAACTTCCATGATTCAAGTGATGTTTTCCCAAAAATGAATTGGCAAAAAGCTGCAGCTTGTGAAAGAATGTTTAAAAATCACAAAATGGACTCCCAGGAATATCTATCACATGGAAAGATTAGTGCATTTTTTGGAAACAGAGTCCCTTCAACAAAGGGTTGTTTCTTGCTTCCCTTTTCCTCATTTGTGGATCGAAAGAAGTGCTAAAGCACCACTAAAACACACATAGTATATGACTGGCTGTTTCAACAGTATGAAATGGTAAATGATTTAATCATGAGATGTCTTGGATACTCTGCTGAAGTAATATAGTAATACAGGACTATGTTCATATGATGTAACTGTCTACAGCAGTTTCTTGCTATACCTTCATTGCCTGAAGCTTATGAATATCACAATCCATGGATTTCAAGAGCTTGAGAAAATTTTCTAATTTTGGGGCTGTTTTTTGATTACTAAGAATAAATAATAGCCAAAAAATTTTACCAGTACTAGAAATGCACATTAAAGCCTGGAAAAATAACGAGAAGTCTCTTTAAAACTTACTGTAGGAAGTATTTTCTCTTATTCAAGAGAAAGTCACATAAGCATAGCTGTAAGTGAATGGGTTTGCACGTAGCTCAATTCTGTCAGCACAGTAACATAAAAGGATTGTTTTCCACATGCCATTTAGAAAGGGAATGATAGCTTCTGCTTTTATATTCTCTCAAGAAATGCTGCAGCAGCAGATAAAACCTTAGAAGGTCAGTCTGGTCCCAGGAATAGATCTCCATCCCTCGAGTAAATAAAGGACTTTAATGAATGAAGCTCATAAGCAGAAATTTCAAGAAAAAATGAGACTTCCATTCATTTCTTGAAAACCTTTTTTCTGGTTGCTTGATTTCCTGCATGCAAGACTACAGATGTATATGTCGTCTGGTAAAGTGTTATGGTGCGTTTACTTATATATTGTTCTCTGACAGGTGCTCAGACTATGGCCTACCTCTAAATCATAAGGTCAATGTTTCAAATCATGGGGTAATGGTGTATATTTTTTAATGATCATAATTTACAGGCTTTAAAGTTAAGATATATTTTAGTACACAGAGCTATTTGGTGTGGTCAGTAGATTTTTGTGCATCCATCCACAAGAGCTAGAAATTGATTTTCTACTTGAACTCTCAAGATTGCTCAGTAGTTGTAAATTATTAGAGAAAGATAATTTCCATCATATTTGCAAGGTTTTCAGTAAAGAACAAATTTGGTTTTGACATCCTCTTGCTCCTCATTTCACTAAGCATTTCATGAATTTTCCATTGCAGTTTTAGAAATGTAAATAATTTGCATACTAATTTGGAAGTTTTGTGCATAGGCATATATATGCAACAGTGTGTATAAGGGTAGAAATTAATTACTCCAAAGATATGTTTTATCTATTAAACTTAAATGAGTTGCTTATGGAACACAGAACTGGGCTTGCAATTCTGTATTTTGAATTCCCAGTACTTAGCTGACATTGATAAATTTGTGTCAGTTTGCACCTTCTTTTTTCAGTTCTCTTCTTCTAAAGTTGCTACAGTTAAAACAACATTAGATCAACTTTTACCTCTCTTCCTGGCAGTACCTCCAGGCAAACACACGGACTCCCTCACACTTACAAACAAAACTATCACAACATAATCAAACTGTTCGTTCAGATGAGAAAGCAGCAGAGATTGTCATGGCAAATACATTGTTAAAATATTTCAAAGGCATGGGGAGAGTGTGCGAAGTGATGCCAAGCCATTGTCTTTTAGGGATGAAAGTGTGTACAGATACCAAAGCAATCCTGACTGTAAGCAAACAACTTATTGCAGCAGTTCTCTGTGTAATGCTTTTCACTTGCATTAATCAGTCTGGGTGTAGCCTTTTGTTGTCTTGGCTAGACTGCTTTCCATTAGCCAGACTAGTTTAGTCTGATGCTCAGGCATCTCTAGCCTGTGCAGCAATGAGTGGCACAGTCTACCCTTAGAGGAACCAGATAGAATGCAAATTAAATGGAATCATGGTATGATTAAATGGAATCATGGTGGCCAGTCACAAGTGGTGTTCCTCAGGGCTTAGTGTTGGGACCATTTCTGTTTAACATCTTTATGAATGATCTTGATAAGGACATAGACAGATGACACCAAGTTAAGTGGGAGTGTTGATATGCATGAGGATAGGGAGGCTCTACAGAGAGACTTGGATAGATTGGATCGGTGGGCCAACGTTAACGGTATGAGCTTCAACAAGGCCAAGTGCCAGGTCCTGCACTTGGGCCACAACAACCCCGTGCAACGTTACAGGCCTGGGGAAGTGTGGCTGGAAAGCTGTCTGGCAGAAAAGGACCTGCGGGTTCTAACTGACAAGTGGCTGAACATGAGCCAGCAGTGTGCCCAGGTGGCCAAGAAAGCCAATGGCATCCTGGCTTGTATTAGAAATAGTGTGACCAGCAG
>JAVSBS010029436.1:9155-33796 GCA_033124195.1 Coracias cyanogaster | reverse complement strand
CACTCTCTACAACTACCTGAAAGGACATTGTAGAGAGGTTGGTGCTGGTCTCTTCTCACAGGTAATTAGTGATAGAAGAAGAGGGAATAGCTTCAATCTGCAACAGGGCAGGTTTAGACTGGACATTAGGAAAAAGTTTTCCAAGGTAAGAGTAGTCAGATACTGGAACAGGCCGCCCAGGGAGGTGGTTGAGTCACCATCCCTGGACGTATTTAAAGGTCATTTAGAAGTGGTGTCGGGGTATATGGTTCAGGGCAGAACTTGTAGAGTAGGGTTGATGGCTGGACTTGATGATCCCAAGGGTCTTTTCCAACCTGAATGATTCTATTAATTTCTTTAGGTGATTTTTAAAAGTTCACCACAATTAAATTACTGTATAGTATCTTCAGCATATACTTGAAATGCAACTATGCAACTGTGCTTTTATTCTTTAAACTTTCAAGGAAAAATGTTATTTATGTTCAGAGCTATCTGAAATTATTTCTGTGCTGAAATAATGAACCTATTAATAAAACAGGAAAAGAACCTTAGTAAACAGACTACACCTTGTAACGATCACTTTGTCATTTAGATGACTGCAAGGTAAAATCTATCCATTTTCTTCTCCCTTCCCCACCTTTTTATATAATTATTCTGTCAAGATAATTTTGCTTAAAGTCTGAAATCCACCTTAAGTTTCTATTTGCAAAAGTAAAACCAAATTAATTTCCATGCTCAGGAAAATTACCTTCCTAACATAGCTTCACAGCTAATAAACCTTTCTATTTAAAATTTGCCTTTACATTAATCACTATTTCCTATTTTTTTCCCCTCCTGCTTTTTATATAATTTCGGTTTTGCTACTAAATGGTTTAAAATACCGTTTTACATGCAAGCTCGTCCATTTCAAGCATTGATTCTCCAACTGATAGCAAATAATTCAAGTAAGTATGTACTGCCAAAGTCCTGGGCAATTTGTATGCAATGTAAATCAATACAATCACTTGCAAGAGTCTGTCATGTTCATGGGAAAAAGTAGAAGTCTAGCAGCTATTCAGAAGCATTTTTGTCTATCCATCATCTATATCTACATAATATTTTTCACTTACAGCAGTGCTCTGTAGGATTGCAATAGTTAAGCCTCTATCTAAGTTCCTATTCTAAACCGTGGTCTTAAAGGGATAAGAACTCGGATACGAAAATTCCCTCCAGGCTGGTTTGACATATGGTTTCTGACAATATACTGCAAGTGCAGCATGGTAGAAGAAAGAACAATTAAAATAACTTTCCAGCTGAATCTTGTACACACCTAATCCCATCGAGGACTCCAAGTCCCTATTGGTGATGGGTAAAGTAATTAGGCTTGTACTGTTTGCATTGCAATGGATGTCCCTGCTGGAGTCTCAGGCCTAGGCCATGATTTCACGATGAGGAAAACAGAGCAAACCCAGGAGGAAGGGAAGTGAGGAAGAGAAGTCTTCATGCCCCTCAGGGTTTGCAGCTCAGTCCCTCAGGATTTGCCACTGTAAAGAGTTGAAGACTTCTTCCCAAACACATACAAAGCCCCTTTCTGGGGGAAGAAGAAAACAAATAAAAAAAAAAAAAGAAAAGAAAGAGGAAACTGTGGAAAGACAACAGCAGCACAGCACAGAAAATAAGGAAGTGAGTTTTACATTGTAGTTGTATCATGATAGGACTGATTTTCAGAAGTATATTGGTGCTACCACACATATACAGGACTAGCACATGGCTAGCCTTGGGTAGGGCTAGCCATGAACCCTGTATCATTGCCGGGACAACCCCTGCTTTTCCACCTATGGAAATCTTGGTTCTCAAGGATAGGAAGATACCTTCCTTTGTGCAAATCTTGCATTTTCATGTTCCTCCAACAAGGCTGGTTTTTGTAACCCTCTCTCAATTGCATCAAGCAAACTCTCTTCTCTTTCCAGATGCTTCAAGACTATTCCTCACTACTTTTTCAGATAAGCATTTTCATGCCTTCTCCATAACTGCCATTACTTTCAGAAAGACTTTCCTAAGATCATCAAAACTATTTCCTTATTCTTCAAAGTTACAAAGTCATGCCTGAAAACACCTGACACTGCCTACATATCTGCTAACTCTATAATTGTAAAATTTCACTGCTTCCTTGCACTCTTATAGTCTGACTGTATATTACAATTTTATGAGATAGAGCTCTTTGGAGCAGGAGCCCTCTGCTGTGTGTGGCAGCACAGCAGTTTGGATATGGACCCATCAGCAGGTGCTTAAGTAATAGCTTCAGCCAAAACATTATCTTCTGTGCTGAAGCATTGTGGTGGAGTTTCTAAGGCTTCTAGTGAATTACTTGAGGTCCCCTAAGCCCTCACAGGTGCAGAAATGTCACTGAAAATTTACCTTAACTGCCAGTCCTCTCTGAGTGAACATGCACTTTGCCCCCTGTATCTCACTGACTTTAGCTTGGCCTGAATATCTGACCTACTCTGTATTGAATGCATTAGGAAAAGAAGCATCGTTTAGCCACATGAAACTATAGCAGGTTGAAATGCAATAGATAAATCATCAGTAATTACAACTTCATACCTGATTTCCCCTAGAATAACAAATGACCCCTCAGTCTAAGGCAGCCTAACAAGCCTTCAAGCTGACTCTTTATAAGCCAAACCACGGCTTTTGTTTCCAGTACAACTATTAACTTGATCCTTTGCACTGCATTTGATGTACCTGGAACAGCACCAAAAATGGTTATTGTTTGAGTAATCATAATACAGTAGTCCACAGTATTTACTTGCTACACTACCTCAAAATCTCACTGAAATACTGAGTTATCACTACATTCAAAAAAATAATGAGATCACCTCCCTGCCCTAAACAACTTTCAAGGCAAGTGTCAGAATGTAGACACCAGCTGTGGCAGGACAAAGCAAACAGAAATGTTAGGACCAACTCCCTTGCCCGCTCTTTTGGGCAGCATGTTTCATAAAGTTGACAGAGCTGCACAGAGACCAATCAGGTTGGAAACCAAATAATATACTGCTCGATATTTTACCCCCAAACATTTATTTATTTTTTTAAACCAAAGGAAATAATTTCTCTTCCTCCCCTAAAAGTCTTTCACTTTACAACCACTGGGAAAACTAGATAAAATTACAACTAACTCTCCCTATTTTTCATATTTAACAAAATTTAATGAAGTTGTAGCTATGAGAAGACATTCCACACAGCATAATTCTACTAAGATGTTCTCCACACATCAAAAAATAGTTCAAATCCACATGGGTCTGATTGTCATTTGCACAAATGCCACTAATCGCCACTTTGGCACTATAAAGGAGCTTTGAAGTGGGTATTCTGCATTCTTATTAAGGCTCCTTTCATCTGTCAGAAAGATCTAAAAAAAGACAATGGTTATGCCTGTACACTTCCCATCTCACTGGAAAACATACTCAAACACATATCATCTATTTAGCACAGTGTAAAATTCTGGGCACTTAGAATGGAAGAGACTGCATCAAATTAACCGCATCTTGCTTCCTCTGTCATTTTACACTGAAGCATCTGCCTATAAAAACCAGTGAAATCTAGTCTTCCAGGATGCAAAATCTTGGATCTTATTAATTCTATTAGATTTGAATAGGATTCCAAGCTGTTGTCCCTGCATCTGGCAGTAATGATCACTTCACTGTACAAAGGCAGGCTGTTTAATAGGAAAGGGCTCCGGTAATTCACCCTGATTTTAAACCTTCTGGCCCATTTCAGAAAAGCAGCTCCAGGTCTTAAAGATGAACATCTGATTAGATCTTTCTGAAGCAGTCCTGAATCCGAATTATTAATGAAGTGATTCTTGTTCTGTAACATATGTTGTTGGTGAGGTGCATGTGTGTATATATCTACAGATATGAGGCACACACTTCATATATACATCAAAACACTTTCAAATGAGGTGGGGCAAACAGGTGAATAAAAGCTGCTTGTTATTAGAAACAGTCTGAATATGGAAGGACAAAAAAATGTTTTTGCAAGAACCACAGGGCTGACTGTGCTCTAAGTCTTCCCTCTTCATGATACCCTCTCCCTGGTCTATGTCCTCTAATCACCCTGGAAACTCCACAGGACATAAAGCTCAGTGCTTCTTCCAAATGTCCATTACTACCCAGAGGAACATTTGCTAGTTGCAGTGCAGGCCTCCACCTCTATTCATTCACAGCTGCAACACCACTAAAAGAAGAAAATAATAAAAAGATGGGGAAATAGTTTTAATGTTATACAGTGCCAGTCCCAAACCCAAATCCTGAGGAATGCCACTCATCACTGGCCTTCACTTGGACATCAAGCCATTAATCACAATGGCACAGAAGTGATACTGACTGGCCTGTAGTTCCCCAGGTCTTCCTTTTTTATCTTTTTAAAAATGGGGGTTATGTTTCTCCTTTTCCAGTCAGTGGGAACTTCACAGACTGCCACAACTTCTCAAATATGATGGTTAATGGCTTTGCCACTTCATCTGCCAGTTCTCTCAAGACCTGCAGATGCATCTCATCAGGTCTTATGAACTTATGCACTTCCAGTTTCCTTAGATGGTCTCAAACCTAATCTCCTACATTGGGCCGTTCTTTGTTTTCCCAGTCTCTTTGCCTTGGACTTCTGCAACTTGAGTAGCGTGGTTGGAGCACCTTCCAGTGAAGACCGAGGCAAAGAAGTCATTGAGTACTTCAGCCTTCTCCATATCCCAGGTAACCAGGTCTCATGTTTCCTTCTGGAGAGGACCCACATTTTCCCTAGTCTTCCTTTTATCACTGACATACTATAGAAGCTTTTCATGTTGCCCTTGTCATCCCTGGCGAGATTTAATTCTATCAGGGCTTTAGCTTTCCTAACCTGATCCCTGGCTGCTCAGACAATTTTTCTGTGTTCCTCACAGGCTACCTGTCTTTGCTTCTACCCTCTGTAGGCTTCCTTTTTGTGTTTGAGTCTGTCCAAGAGTTCCTTATTTATCTATGCAGGCCTCCTGGCATTTTTGCCTGATTTCCTCTTTGCTGGGATGCATTACTCTTGAGTTTGGAGGAGGCATGCACATCTCCAATTTATCTTGTTTATCCCCCATGACATGTGTTTGCATAGAGGCATTTAAGTTGGGGCCCAAATGAAGCTGACTTACTAGTTGGAATTCCTTTGTGCAGCTCTCCAGGTGCTCTCCAGCTGACCTGTGATCCCTCTCCAGTCATCTCTGGGCATCTATTGCTGGCACTGGCATCAAACTGGTAGGAGTGGGATGGACTGATGTTCCCCTCCTCTGACAACTTTTGTCTAAAGCCCTCTTCACAAGCATGGCAAGCCTATGACTGAAGATGCTCTTCCCCTTCTCTGAGAGATGGGCCTCATCAGCCCTCAGTAAACTAGATTCCTCAAAGCAAGTCCCATGGTTTAAGTAGCCAAACCCTTGGCCAAATCCCCCTCACTAGATTCAACTGGCCCTTTCAAATCACTTCCCTTTGACCAGGAGGACTGATGAATAAACTACCTGCACTCAAGAGTCCCTTACAGCTGCTCCCAAGACTCTGTAATCATCCTTGATAGATGTGCAGAGCATGAAAGTTTCTGTCTCCTGAACTAGTCTCTCTGGTTTTGTTTCCTCCTTGTCCTTGTCTAAAGATGGAGCTGCCTTAGGATAATATTAGCATTTGCTGATGACCCTTTCCGTAGCCACTTGCTGTTGCTTCTGTCTCCGCAATTGATGGGTTTTAACCCAAAGGGGTTTTTAAGCTGATTTTGAGCTGTTTCAAGTACAAAAAGAGTATCCAGACACACAAATGGTATTATTTGTATATAGGAATACTCTATGTGAATTTTCTGTGAACTTGCTTGTCAAGGAAACTGGTTTTGCATGAATCTTAAGTGACTAAATGGATCACAAATATCATCTTGGTGATTGGTTTTGTATCATTCTTGCAGCTGTATTTCTAGTTATAGGTCCCTGGATAACAGAGAACAATTCATCTCCTTCCTAGGAATATATGCTCCTCAAATAATACTTGTAGATCGTTATTAAAGGCAGAGTAATTGCAATTTAACCCAGCAATACACATAACGTTATTTTAATTTTTTCTCGTAAATCATTTATCCTAGCCATTTAATCAATTAGATGGAACTCTGCTGAAGACCTGCTAATTTGAGAAAAACTTGCTGGTACAGAGACATTCAGTGCTTCAAAGTGTCCTCTAGACATCTCCTTAGCAGAGGCAGATTGAAAACAAGGGCTCTCCCCCATGCAAGAATACTTCCCTGTGGTATTTCTAGACAATTTGGTTTAATAGCTCACAGCTACAACACAGCAAAAGAAAGTGAGGGCAACTGGAACAACACTGGTAAACTAGGAATTGTGGTCTTCCAATGCTAGTCATTAACCCAGACAGTATATCCCAGCAGTACCTTACTATCCAGGAGCACTGTGAGTTTCAATTCCTGATCCCAAATGAGTTAAATGAACTAAGACTGTACCTATATGTTCTTCTACTGATTAGGAAGAATATAATCTTATTCTTGGAAAATACTTTGTCAAGATATACTGAATAACATTAAATTACTATTTAAACCATTCAGCCATCTTTTCTAAAGTTAGACAGGCTATTCATTATTCAGAGATTTATTAATGCAACATGACAATTCTCATCACAGTGAGGGTAAGTTGCTTTTAACAGCAGTGTTGAGCCACTTGGGAGGGAAAGCTTTTGTCCATAATTAGGGAAATAGAATTCTTTGCTGTCATAGCAGCCTTGGAACATCTAATATCTTCAGTTTAAACAAATACACACCACTTATGTCATAGGAAATTTATCTTACAGTTTGATCCCTCTGGATATTTGCCAGCATGGAACCTGAGGGCTTAAAAAGCACACGTTTTAGTGGTACATAAATCTGGCACCTGGTGTTTTTAAAGCCATTGCCTTTCAAATCAGCACAAACAGATGTTCCTGTCTGTTTGGCAGTGCTGTTGCAGCAGGTTAAACTGTCTATATCTGTCTTTCTAGGGGAAAACAAAAAACAAAAACAAAACAAACAAACAAAAAACGTTATCATTTTTCTGATCATTATTTTTCCAAGAATCATTAATCTGCTTGGCAGTTTATGTAATACAGAGCAATATATGATCTCTTCTCCTCAGCCACCCATGTCGTATCATGTAGATAAATGTGCAGCACATCACTTACATTAATTATCCCAGCTGCTTTTTAAGAACAGACTTCAAAGGATATTCCACTCTCTCTCTCATTTTCTCTTTTTGTTTTAGTGGCATTGAGATGGACTTTCTACAACTTTTTTGTTCAGTCAAGGTTGTCAGTCAAGGATCTTCCAAACTGTAGGCTCAAACAATCAAGATAGAAAAATCCATAAATTTCCACTTCCGGCTAATTAAAGCAGCTGTCCTAACAGAAGAACTAGTTATAAACATGGTGACCTATGAATGCAAAACCTCTACACTGTCTTATAACTATCTTAATTATTATAGTTATCAACAGCAACCTGCCCCTTCTGTCTTTATTTTGCTAGAAAAGAGGATTTACAGTCATGAACTCCTGTTAGACAGATGTTCCAGTCCACTGATCATACCAGTAACTCCTTCCCGCACATGGCCCTATGAACAAAGAGAATTGCACAAGGGGCTTTGAGGGCAGCCACAGTTTTAACACTTCCTTGTCTCTGTTAAAAAAACCAGACCCTAACCTGTTCTGCTATGTTCTAGATGCACAATTGCATTTTTGTAGTGCTTTCACTTACGGATACAGACTCATCCTGGTATCATCTTCTGAGATGACTGCCCCTAACAACACCCAGCTTCTACTAAATTTTTGTATTAAATCCAAATTCATTTGGTCTGATAAAATTAAGTTCTAGAACACCTAAATAAATGGCTGAAGCAATATCAGAGCTGTTAGTGATTATCTCTGAGAACTGACAAAGTGAAAAGGAAGCGAGGTACTAGAAATGTGGAAGAAAAACTGAATATAGTGCTGATTTTAAAATAAGGAACAAAATAAGAAAAGATGAACTATACATTGATCACTTTTACTTTATTTCCCAGATTATGCAATAAATAATTAATCTAGATACCAGCAAACAGCTGGAAAAAGATGAAAAATATCTATCATGTCTTTGTCAAGAGCACCTTGAGTTAAATCACTCTAACAGCCTTCTACAAGCAAGAATATCCAGATAGTAGACATTCAAGTCTAGATACGATCCAGCTGGTGTTTAAAGATTTTGACTCCAGGTCAAATCTGACTTAAATAATATTTTCACAATCAATTTATGCACATGACCTAGATTAAAATATCAAAGTTTGGATTTTTTAACCATATTTTTAGAATAGTTACCAGTAATCAAACAGAAGGATGTCTAGCGTGAAGTTTCACCTGGTTCTGTGTTTATATTTTCCTTCATGACATAAATCATGGGATAGAGTTTTATGCTTATAAAATTTGCAAGAAATGTGAAAGTGGGAATGACTGCAAGTATACCGGAGGAGAGGATAAGAATTCAAAGTAGTTTTGACAAACTGCACACATGGAGTAGAAATAATAAACAAAATACAAAGGGGGATAAGGGCCAAGTTCTACACATGTGCAGGAATAATCCACTTAAATGCAGAACAGAGAACAACTGGTTAGGAAACACATCTTCAGAGAAGGGTCTGAGGTTACAGCAAATGACAGCTGGACAGGAGTCAACAGTGTCACACTTGTGTAAAAAGCAGCATTCCCTGCCCAGGACATGCAGAAAGGCCAACAATCTTTTCATTCTGAGGCAGCTGCAACACTGGGACCAGCATTGAGCAAAGCATTTCAAATGAAGAAAGTCTAAGGGAGAATGACAAAAATTATGAGAATAAAGCTCTACTAAATCAGAAAGATTGAAAAAAATTAAATTGTTTGGTCTAAAGAGGAGAAGATTGAGGAGATACTTAAGAAGAAAGGATTGCTGCAAAACAGAGAAGGGAATAATCTGTCTTTCATCCTAATGACACATAGTACAACAGATACAGGGTTGAAATTGTTGAAGCAAAATTCAAGCATGATTTGAAGACATTATTCCCTTGATAAAGGTAGTGAAGTACTGAAGTAAACTGCAAGGAAGAAAGGGAGAAGTTGTTTAAGAATGAGTTAAATGAGTATACGTCAAGGTCCATCTTTCTTAGAGGAGACAGTGGACTACATCTCCTCTCTCCACCAAAAATACTTTATAGTCCTAGATTTCTTTTGTACTTTCCCCTTGCTCTGTTAGATTGCTTCCCGTTTTCATTGCTCCAGTCTTCCAACAAATCCATCCACTAATATTTTGTATTCACCATGTTTATCTTCTTTATGCAATCAGCAAAAATTATCTCAATTTTTTAGCACCAATTTTGTTAACAGCAAAATTAGTTAGAAAGGTTAACCAAGGTCAATTGCAAGACCAAACACTATCATTCAGAGGCATTAACTACGCATAGAACTGAAAAAGTGACATGATGACATCATGTTTCTGAAAAGATATATTTATTTTCCTTATATTACCCAGGCCGATGCCTGCCAACAAGGGCTCTTTGGGTGAGAGTCAGCACCAGATAAAGGTACAGCAACTGTGGCAGTGTGAGCTAAACATATCAGCTCCCATTATAGCAAGCTGAAATCTATGGCAGAAGCCAGTGACCCACAGGGAGGCAGCTACAGTCATCTAAGACACCCTAAGGTAACAGAGCCATTTGCACAGTGCTTGCAGATATGCCAACAAAGCAACAGGAGACCTGCACCCCTAGCTGGCAGCCAAGGCTGGTTGGGGTATTAGGGTACCCTAGAAAACAGAAAGTGCTTCTATATGAACTGAGAGGCCTCTGGTAGAAGCTGTGTGGATGAAGGGGTTGGGAAAGGGCAAAGTATCTTCTGAGAGTAATTTGTTATCAGAAACATTGACTTTAGAGTAAATTGTATTCTGGAGACCTCTGTCCACTGCTCAGAGAGGAGGCCTACAGAACTAGGCTAGACTGAAACAAAGAGTTTTCAGGTACCTGAAGATAAGAAAAAGGTTGTAAGGTAAGAAGTGTTGATTTGGTAGTGCGGGTCAGAGTTTGGAAAATAAAGATGGCAAACATGAACTTTATGTGAAAAAGCAAGTCAATTGAAGGTTTTAAATCTCTGGCCTTTGGTCTCAAGGTTTTTGAAGAAAACAAGACTTATGAAGCCCGAACTAATACCATTAAGAATCATCTCAGTCAGAATGAAAGAGCTACAAATAGAAGGAACCCAGACACTTCTGTACCTGTATATTATAGAGGAAGAAACCATCTAAAAAGAGGGCTTTCAAGAAATGAAAACTGTTTTTGGTTTTAGAATTTTCCTCCTCCCCATCCTTTCTTTTGTCTGGATATGGATTAGACTTCTTTTTCATGCGCTGTAGAAATGTTTTATGATATTAGCTAAATCCCATTAAATCATCCCTTAGGATGGGTTATCAATAATGGCATCAGCTTCTGCAAAGCTAATAAAATGCCCATTTTCTTTCAGAGTTGTCATTCCAGCTTTGCAGTTAACTATCCTACTATTGAGCACTGGTGAGCTGTTTACTGTCGTATCTTTAGGATTTGACAGTTTTTATTTGATAGGTGGTGATTTATTCTTTTAGCATCTCAATGTTACTCATTTAACTGGAATAATACTATGGATGTGAATTCAAATATCAATGCCTTACAATGCTGCATGGATGAACAAATAGTTCCCAGCAAACTTAATTCTTGATGTAAATAGAGTAAATTATTCATATCAGTTCCGAGTTTTCTAATCATTTATAGAATATAATCTGTGTTACAATTTATATGGTGTCACCCTAAAAAGTTTTCAGTATCTTGTAACCATTGATAAGCACAAAATAAACTACTAAATGTAAATCATATCGTGCAAGAGAAATGCCAAGCTGGAAAAATACAGACCTTAAACAACAATTTTAAAACCAGATCTTCCATTTATGTAAGAGATTGTGATTTGGAATAATTACAGACACAGTTTTGCTTCTTGTGCAGATTACTCCTTTCAATATCAGTTGTCTATTTTATTCGTACCATCACACATCAATGCAGAAAGGCCATGATGGCATCAGTTACTTACACTTATAAACACATCACTGTAATGACTTTACAAAGGACTAAGTATTCATCTCTAGGGAAAGCTGCAGAGTCCAGTATCTAGAACACATGCATGAGTGGCATTTAGATATCTTACTTCAAGAAAAGGTGAGCCAAAAGCTTACCTGTTGGTGGTTGCATAACTTACCACACACAATATTAAACTCCCTTCTGAAGGCTCTTTTGAGATGGAACAGTTGTGTGTGTGCAGCATTGCTCTTCAACCTTTACTCCCCAAAATGGGGTGGGCACAGCCCATCTGCTTATTGCATTTGATCTCTGGCCTTTGCTAACTCCAAGACTATTCCTTACCTCCAACTGGAAGTTTCATAGTAGGCACAGGCCCAGACTACAATGGGGTCCACGTTATATTGCACAGATAGACAGCCTGGGGATAGTTCTTCAACCAATGCCTTGTTATGGGCAGTGGCACAGCTTCCCTATTGTAGTTTTTATCCCAGCTCCTGTAGCATCAGTCAGGACCAGATCTGGTCTCCAATTTCTAATCTCTGGACAGAATCTAGTTTAAACCCGGCATTCACTGAAACACAGAGTATAGACAGAGATGCCTTATGTGGTCACACTCACTCCAGAACATTAGAATTCAGATATTTCTGTGCTACCATCACTTCCTTTTACTTATCTGACGAAAGCCCCTGAAAACAAATGGGGGCCCCTCTGAAACCCTCAAGTGTTCACCACTGACTGCAAATGAAGTTTAGGGTTGTATTACTGATCCTCTATGTCTTCTTGCTATGCATTGCCTGGGTTGGAGGCACTTAAGAAAACACTTTAGGTCTTGCCTTAAACAGATTATAGAAGAAGAGTTATTTAACAGTCCTGAAGCACCAAGGGAGATTTTGCTTTTAGGATTACTCTCAGGAGTCATGAAGCCACGACAGTGTTTTTTACTGCAGCTAAAAATTGTAGTGAAACATTACCAAACTATTACTTGCAGGCCAAACCATGTAGTCCTTCTGCACTTCAAAAAGCACAGGCTTAACTGTTTGGCAGTAAAAGCTAACTTTAAAAGGGTGCTTAAACATTTCCTAAGCAGGGATATTTTCTCAAATACAGATCACATTTCGCAGCTCTGATATCATGTATCTAGACATACAATGCAAACATGCACCTATATAAAAACTTCTAAATTTTAGATGGTTGAAGCGAGATTAATGTCCCCCATCTTCATCAAGTCAAGCAGCTCAGCAAAGCCACTTATAAACATGCTGTTGATAACCAGTGGTAGGGATGTAAGTTACACCTGGACTGAACTACTGTGTGACCCTGTAGCCCACTATCTGGTTCTAGTATCCTGATAAGCCACATCAAGGACTTGAGGTGAGCTACAGTTCCTGGATCCCTCTTCATGGATCTGGCACACAAAGGATATCTAAGAAACAATTGTCCCCTGGATGTCCTTCTCAGTTACTGTTTGCAGTAACTACAGAAGAAGACTACAAAACTTCAGACCACACAGCTTTTAAATTAACTCTGCCAGGTTAAAAGTATCCAGTTTTAAGGAAAAAAATGAATAGTAAGTTTAATCACTACACTAAGACCTTGTTCTCCCCATCATCTCTGTACAAATCCCATCCGATATCACTGGCAGATTTCTTATGAACTCAGAGGAATATGAAGAACAGAGATGCAGCCTGTTTTTCTGAATCAGTGTGAAACCCCTACATTAATGCCATAGTTCCAATTTTCCCCTAAAATACCCTGAATTTGCTTAGTTTTCTCAATGGAGTTTAGAGACACAGTGCCATTTCTAGGCACTTGGTAGTACAGGCTGGATACTGTAAACCTCACACTTTCTAATCCAGTCTTATTTTACATACTGCTGAATATCACATTTCATCACCCAACTACCAATAACCCACAAAGAATCACCTGCTATTACTTTGTTTTAAAAATGGAAAAGAAATTATTTTAAATCTGGACTTTTTCTTATACCTCCCCTTTAGTCAAAGCTCATATACAGATGATATTAAAGCTCACCATGCTACCCTTGCAGAATGCATTACCCATGGGTATGTACAAAAGAAAAGAACTTCAGTATGAAAAATGAATGTAATATACAGTAGGAGTCATCTCAGAATCTCAATTAACTTGGCATATGAAGGATTACAGATCAAAAATCAAATTTTATTTTATTTACTTACCTATTGCCTACAGTTAGCATGTGCTTTTCCAAGATGCCTTGGAATTGCTGTCAATAAGAAATGAAAAATCTATTTGTATGAGGTTCTATTAGGCAATAGCATGCATATTAGGGCAGACTGTTATGCCGAAAAGATAGTTACATTGGCAAATTCATCTTTTTGCTTTCTGAATGTTCAGTCAGCCCATAAAAATATTTAGGAGAAACTGATAACCTGATTATATCCATTCATATTCTCCCCATCTCTGACACTGCTATAAGCCTCATTCCCACTTCTTCAGACAGACCGTGAATCAGAGTGACTCATGATCACATTTGCAGAAATCACACAATTACTTAGGTGTAGATTTATTCAAGGGATGAACCCCTCATTAAAAATGCATAAGGCTCTAAAAATACAACAGACAACATTGCTAACCATTTTATGCACGATGTCAATTTGATACGGCATGAAACAGCCTTGTAGAGAAGATTCACTGCTGATTGGTTTTAGACACCTTTTTACCACCAGTTTTGCAAATAGGGCTGGATGCAGTACCAGCACACATGACACAGTGCCAGCAGCTTTTTGTTTTCATTCTTTGCTTGATGAAGTTTAAACATGACACCAATAACTCTAAAATGCAAAATGATAACAGCCACATGGAAACAATCTAAATTGTATGTATAATGTGCTAAAGCGATCTGAATTCATTTGTATACTCTACCAAGAGTAGAAAGAGTGCTGGGAGTGGGAGACCACGTGATAAACAGTGCATGTGTTATTGTTGCCCTGTTGATGCATCCTCATCCCCACTGTTAAGTCTTTCAGTTCTGCAGTTATTTCTGGGAATCCCCACCTTGCCTTTTTATAAAGTTGAAGGTAGGGATTTTTCAGGCTCAATTTATCATGCAATAGAGACTGAGGCATCATATCTTTCCTAGGTATTTATAGCTAGGTGACTAATAACTTATTATTTTTCAGTGACCAGTTCAAACTCAGTCAAGATAGATAGGAACATCAGTAAGTTATAACCACTTGAAAGCTGGATACAAAACTTCAGAATTTATTGATGGTTTCAGCTGAGTTCTCAGTAGACCACTGTTCTCAGCAAACCCCATCACAATAGACACTAATAACTCAAAAAGATTAGACTGGGATAGCAAAATTATTTCCCTTCAGATAGTCTTCTTAAGATCCCACATCAAAGACATACCACACTAGATTTGACAGAAAAAATGGTTCAGGTATCATGGAAGGCCTATGAAAATGTGGTCTTTCATAATCTTATAAACACTAGGGGTTTTCAAGAGCAACACTTTTCAAAGCTAAGAAGCTAAAGTAAATGTTGTGTTAATGTTTTTAATACTGATGTTATTTTTTTGTCTGAAGGCAGAATGATGAAAAGATTTCCATGGCCATGCCAACAGTCAGATACTATTTCCCTGACTACCTAGGTATGTCATACACTGAATGTGTATACTATGTGTGTTTAACCTCTGCAGTATTGCATGTATTCTTAGGGGTGGCTAAACAATTGGTGTGCAGTATTCAATGCTTGTAAAACCCTTTACAGAGTTCTGCCAAAAATATTTCATATTAACCATCTTATGTTTAACTACCAACAAGATTAACTAAACCTGATATTGAATTTTGGCTCACACTACAATTAGTAAATGGCATTTTGATCCAGGGGACATGAATTGTACTCCTGACTGCTTTAGATTCTGTGATTTTTGGACAGTATTTCTTAGTCTTCATGAGTCATGAAGACTAAGTCATGAGTGACACAATTACACATATCTAACTGCAGATGTAGGCCTTAAGGGGCAGTGGGCTCATCTGGCTGCAAGTTCTTCTAATTGTAGATATTCTTTGCAGTGGAATTGTGTTGCCCCAGAAATTCTCTCACTATATCCCATTAGAGCTAAAGTAGTCAGTAAGAAAAATAAAATGGCTTGGAACATCAAGGAGAAACAGTGTAAGCAAAGGGGAGGGGTAAAAATATAGGCAGGACACTTAGAAAATTTAGATTTTTATGAGCAATTTCACCCTTAAGTCATGCATATTTAATAATCTCAGTGCATTTTCTAATATCTTTATCTTTTTAAATCTTTTGCCAATATGTTTCTTTTGGAATCTGTTCAGTTTTACAGATGAAGAATTAGACATCTATTTTTGATTCTTACACATAAAAACTTGCCTGGTATACTTTTTGTTTTTTCAAAGAGACTATGAATAGTCACATTTTTCTTCCATAAGTCTCATTCAATAGATAAAACATTGTGAAGAAAACTAGCATGAAGTCTAAAGAAGCTCTAAGTTGTCCAAGGTGCAGGCATTAAGGACTTATATGCAAAAGAGCTTGACAACTTTTCCCACATCTTCTACATACACTGCTTATTCATGTATGGCTTATCAGGAAACTACGCTCTCTGGAGGTGATTGAAGTTCTGCTATTGAAGAAAGGCAAGAGCTGTCAGCAACCAAACTGATAGATCTTGCTTAGAGTGTAAGAGACTGCTTCCCAACTGAATGATATAGGTAACTGGTTCCTAAGATTCTCTCCACCTCAGTACAATGCTTTAGTTTAACCCTTTGTTGTGAAATAGGAGATTTGATTCCATGCAGGAAATGCAAGAACCAAGCCTATATATTGATTGTTGGAGAATGCAAAGCTCTCCTGCAAAAAGCAGGCAGTAACTTGTCCTTCCCTACTGTGTGCAGAACGGAAGATTTTTCACACTCATGCCCCTGGTTGTAACGTCATGGAAATCCAGGAGAAAGGCAGCTTTCTCTTTGGCACTCCCTATTTGCTGGTGTAGCCATTCCCTGTTTAGTCTATCCACTGTTGCAATCTCCATTCTTCAGCATCGACTTGTCCCCATTCACTGTACTTCACTTTGTATGAATTTCATTCTAGTACCCAGACCACTACATCTTCAGAGCTGTAAGACTGGGTACCACGGCATATAAGCCCCCCTGAGGGATCTGTCTTTATACAGTTGCATTGTCTGTATTTGTGTGTTTCTCCCTTTTCACCCCTATAGTTTTTCAGTTCAGTGACTAGTTTAAACTATATTTCATGGAAAGTTAGACATCTTCAAAATATCTGTATATACAATACTTGTAGCAGTGATCAAGGAGATCAAGAAAAGGATCAAGTAGATTATGAAGCAGAGGAGAGAGAGCCTATAAACATCCCAAGTAAACACTATGGTGCTGCATCAGCTAAAGTCATGATAAATGCTGGAGAACCTAAAGGGGATGAAATTCCTCCTTCTCCCTCCCCTTTCCTGCAGCATAATATTCATGGGAAAGCTTAACTTGGATGTCATATTTTCTTAGACACCTAAATCTATCAGCCATGGGATACAAGTCTGCATGAAGCCAAGATTCTTCAGTTTCCTGTACTCAGAATACTACTTGTAACATCCTATCCCTGATAATTCTTTTACACCAGAACATCAGAAGTGGTCATCAAATAGGTAGAAGGAATAATGGTTAACAGATAGTTCATGGGAAGGATTTGGATTCTTTCTGCTCACACACTGTCAATCCACAGCCAGATTCCTACTAACTAACTAAGTTATTCACCAGGTATTTTTCACTCTTTAAGAGAGTACAGGACACTTGCAGATTCACACTTCCAGAGGTTAAAGGGTTGTATCTGTTTTCCTGCAGTTAACTGTAGTTGCTTGTTTGGAAAGAACAGAATCGATCCTGATGCAACATGTTCACAATGGGTAAAAATGGTTCCCAAACCTGTAGTGAATGACTTGAAAATGCCTCACTGAATATTTCCACTAATGAATGAAGGGCTAATGAAGTAGGCGTCTGGCTGGAAGGATGGTAGCTAACACTTGTACCTTTGTGTTCTGGACCCTTAAAAATAGGTGATGTAAAAAGACATATGTGGTTTATAAATTAAAAATGAAATAGAAAATGAAGTAGAAAAATGAAAATGAAGTAGACCAGATTCTGAATTCAAGAAAGACATCCGAAGTGGATTTTTGAAAGAAAAAAAAAAAGTGAAAGAATGGTACCTAGATCCTACAGGGGGGAAAAAAACCCCCCAAACCACCAACAAAATAAAACAGAAAATCAACCAACCAAACAAAAAACCAAAACCAAACAAAAAACCACACACACACACAAAACTCAAAACAAACAAAGAAAACACCAAAACCTAAGAAGACATAAGAAGCCAGGGTAAGTAATACTCAAGAAACAAAGTTGGAACATTTCTTTGTTGCAGGCATCTTTTGATTTCTAGATTTCTGAGGTCAGATGTATGGTAAAGGATGAACAAAGAGGACGCTGAGGAACTAAGTATTCACCTAGAAGTCATGCAGCTATCCCTAGAAGTCCAGGGGCTTGAATAGAGCTTTTCTTTTCAGGTTGGCCAGATGGATAAACTAATGACAGGAAAAACTGAAGCAGCAGGTATACTTTATGTAAACCCTATCAAACTGGTTTACAAATAAACTGAAAATTTACTTTCAGCCTTGAGTGATGGAAAGAAGAAATCTAGTAAAGAATGACGCTTAGTCATCATCTTGCTTTGATCGTGAATATATGTAAGGATTATGTACTCCACCTCATATTCACACAAAATATCTTAATTTGATTTTCTCAGCCATGAAAATAAATGCATATTGAAAAGAAATATGTTTATTTTTGGTACTCAGGATTTGTTCACCTTTATGCAGTAGTTGGTACCACATAAGAACACATCACTGCACCCCTGTAAGCACAGGAAACTAGGCCTTAAAATGTTTCATTTCAGCCATTGTCCTCTCCTCTGTTACCAGAATCTGGTAAATGAAGAAATCTCTAACATTTAGTTTCATGATAGAAAGCAGGCATTACTCTATTGGGCACTGGGTGCATGGAGGATCCTTCCTCCTGTCATGCACACCATAGGTTACAGCTTATATTGCTTCAACATATACATTACATTTCCTAGAAGGATCATACATATTCATCATGTTTCCTAGAGCTAATTATAATGCTTATATAGTCTAAACACCTGTCTTAAGTCTCTTACGTGCTTCTGGAGGGGTCTTTGGTGTTCTCTAGTGGCCCCAGGCAGTAAAGTTTACTTGTCTTTTTCCTAATACAGTCACAAGCTGGCCCCTTGTTTTGTGTGTTACAGTTTGTTGCTGTGGCATTTTGATCTGGTTGGTTCTTCTTCGTATTCTAGGATTGTGGTTATCAGGCTTATGCAAGTCCTTGTACTACTGCTGAGCAAGTAGCTTAATGTTTAGGCTACACCACTATACGGAATTTTCTACAAAGACACAAGTAGCACAAGATTATTTTTCATTTAAGTGGAGTAGTATAAAAAATTTAAGGAATTACTGAACCCATTGAGGTACTGTCCTTGCAGAGTAACAGCTGCCTGTAATATTTTCTATAAAGATGTACCTTTGCAAATGCTTCCAAACATTCAATATATAACTCCTATTTCAATGATTTAAATTGCAGTAGGACATGCAATGCCATGTTTTCTTCTAATGTCAGAGGAAAACCTGGTTCTGCCTATAAGAAATCTAAAAAAATTCAACAAAGCAAGGTTCCTCTTACACTGAATTACATTGCACTGCTGTTATTATTACTGTTATGAATGACTAAACAGACACATTGGTACAGAATGTGATGACCATTCACTATGCTCTATGCAGAAGGTGGAGGAAAATTAGTAGCCTGCTAGTTGGTGTGCTAGTCTTGAAAGTCAGAGGTCAGCATTCAGCTCTGTTCTGCCAGATTCAGATAAAGTAAATCACTTAATCTGTCTGTAACTAGTGGCCAGCTGAAAAGGTCTATGCACTGTTTGGGACCCTGAGGCCAGTGGCTCTAACCAGCTCATTTGAAAATTTTTTAGTCCCAGCCTTCTCTTGTTTATCTAGGAGAAAAGTAGTTGAAATGGTACAAAACTGAGCCACAGAAAGAGCAAACAATTAAGCAGTATAACTGATTAGGGTCCCAGTGCTTCAAATATTTTTCTGGCTTGCTTATTTAGTACTACCAGCATGCACCTCTGTGCTTCAGTCCCTATATGTACAACAGGTATATATTCCAGTGGAATGGCAGCATTAAATATCAGAGGGACAATGAAGCCATCAGCTATTAGACATAACAGTGTATGAGTCCATATGAACGACTCAGGTCAGTAGTCCTTGAGTTACTCTGACCCTGATGTAATAACACCAGACACACTATGATCACGCTTTGCTAGCCCTATCAGCTTCAGATGTAACTTCCTACAGCTAAAGCAAAATTGGGAGATCTTACAGGCAGCACACTGGTTATGAGCAGGGGCTAGAAAGAGTTTCCTTAGGCAGGAGTCACACTTTTTCAACATGCACCCTGAGAACCACCTGTGTTCTGCAGGTAAAACAGCAAGAGCAGATGGGTGACTAGACACTATTCCTTAATGCTACGTTACTAATGAAAAAAAATGGTTTTATTTTTTTCTAAACCTCCTTCCAAAAGAGTTATGCCTGCCACATTTGCTGGAAGGAAAAAGCAGGTCTACCAGCCTTTGATAATCAAGTAGCCTATTGAGAGGACAGGAAGAAGGGAAAAGAACTTGTTTTCCACATACGTTTCATCAATTTATAGCCACTGCGGCACAATAAAAAGCTGCCTGTTTTCTATGCAAGGCATCCTTCACCCGTAAGTTATTTCAAAGCTAAGCTCAGTAAACACGAAATGGAGGAAAAGATGCACAGGCAGTATTTTGGACTCATGAGTTTAAGATGAAAGGTTTGAATCTCATTGCATTTGTGGTCTGGTTTTGTGGCCCCAAGACAAGGCTCTTCCTAGGGAAGCTCTGGATCCCTCAGGAGAGAAGCAGCTCCCTTCACCAAGAGCCCTTAACTCGTTGCTGGAGAAGCCACCCAGTTCCTTCTCAAGACCTGCTATACAACACTGAGCTCATCTTACCTTAGTTCTCCATCTAAAATAGCACAGGAATAACAGCACTACTGTAAGTCACAAAGATAGCAGAAAGAAAAGACTCTGTGAAGCATCCAGATGCTATGTAATCATATAGAGAAAGGAAGGGAATAAATTTTGGCCTTTGCTGTCAAAAAAATGGAGGGGAGCAGAACACTTCCAGTTACTAAGTCCTTTTCCAAATTCTTAGGAAAAGAAAACAAAGTGAAACCAAGACAGTTTTTCCAAGGCCACAGCTAGACAAGCTCAAGCTTGGCAAAAGTATCAACTTGTGCAAAAATCAACTGTGTCTTTTCTCTGTTACAATTCCATAGTGAAGCACATCATGTGAGCAATGACCTCAGTGAAAAACACACTTTTTTGACAGCTGAATATATAGTTTTAAATAATTACTTACCACTCAGTCATGTTTTTCATATTTTGCAGGAGAGGGGGCACATATTTCCAAAAAAGATATGGCTGCAAATGGCTAAGGGACTGGAGGTGAGAGTTAGCTGAGCTCATCCGAACTTGTAGAGAAACAATCCCCTTGTGGGCATCACAGCATGACTGAAAAATACCACTGGTCTTATTGCTCAAATATAGCTTCTCAGCATGCCTTTATGCCTGTGCATACTAATGTAGCAGACCAAATTTTTTCAGATCAGAAGCCCAGAGCTTACCCGATAGCTATTTTCAAATTCTCTACACAGGGTGGAGCAGGGACATTGAAGTAATGAGTTAATCACTGGAGGGAATAAAAAGTAGGGAAAGGTTTTATTCAGAGAGTTTTAAGCTGTATAATAAATGTTTGGGAGAAAGCAATTATAAATCATAGAATCGTAATGGTTGGAAAGGACCACCAGGATCATCAAGTCCAACCTTCATCCTAACATGTCTCTAGCCACTAGACCATCGCCTCAAGTGCTACATCTACTTGTTTTTTAAACACCTCCAGGGATGGTGACTCCATCACCTCCCTGGGTAGCCTGTTCCAGTGCCCAACCACTCTCTCAGTAAATAATTTCTTCCTAGTATCTAATTTAAACCTCCCCTGATGCAACTTGAGGCCATTTCCTCTCATTCTATCATTAGTAATTTGGGAGAAGAGACCAACACCAGCCTCACTACAACCTCCTTTTATGTAGTTGTAGAGAGCAATAAGGTCTCTCCTCAGACTCTTCTTCTCCAGACTAAAGAGCCCCAGTTCCCTCAGTCACTCTTCATAAGGCATGCTTTCCAGATCCCTCACCAGATTCATTGCCCTTCTCTGGACCCGCTCCAGCACCTCAATGTCCTTCTTGTACTGTGGTGCCCAGAAATGGACACAAAACACAAGGTGCAGTCTCATGAGTGCCAAGTACAGGGGCACGATCACCTCCCTACTCCTGCTGGTCACACCATTTCTGATACAGGCCAGGATGCCATTGGTCCTCTTGGCCACTGGGCACACTGTTGGCTCATCTTCAGCTGGCTGTCAACCAATACCCCCAGGTCCTTTTCCACCAGGCAGCTCTCCAGCCACTTCTCCCCAAGGCTGTATCATTGCCAGGGGTTGTTGTGACTAAAGTGTATGACCCAGCACTTGGCTTTGTTAAACCTCATACAATTGCCCTCAGCCCATGACCATCTTACACCATTTTCATTCCATATGCTGTGCCACTGTAAGATGACATAACTGAATTCTAATGAACCCCAAAATTTAGATAATTGTAACAGATCTTGTGATTCCCACAGGAAACTATCTAATATCTTCAGCAGATTTGATGTCTGAGTTTACTTCCTCATTCAATATAGGGTGACTTTGGCTACCGGAAAACAAGGAACTTTGTCTACTTAATAGAGCCTACAAAAGGCATACAAAAACACTGGAATATATGTAACACACTAACTAAGACTAAATCACACATGGTACAACTTTAACAAAAAACGCTTGTGTTCTGTAATCTTTCATTATGACTAAGGGGTTTTTATTTCTTTTGTGGGGTTGGAAAAACTGACATACAAAGCCTCTGTTTCTATGAAGTGTATAAATCCAAATGAAGTTTTCCTGATGTGCGGAAAGCACAAGCCAGGAAAGAAAATGGAGAAAACAGGCAACTAACGTAGTGGAAAAATAAAACCGAGAGCTACAAGGAAAATGAAGAGTGAAACTCTTAGCAGTATTTGAGAGAAGCCACCTAGAACAATGGTGTAGAACTCGGACTAGCAGAAGACACTTGGCTGCCCTACCAATGCTAGTCCTGCAAAGGCACATACCACTTGTCAGTTCCACCACAATAGGCACAAGAGTACACAAATAGATAAATGTGACCTATAGATGTAAGAAAATTATTCAACACGAAGGGAAACAATCCACTTCGTGAAAGGAAGGATTATGCTATTTCTCTTCCCATTACTCTTCTCTACATTTTTTGTCCTTTCAGACTATTACCTGAATAAGTGTGCTTGAGTATCCCATGGACTACATTTATGATGGGAAAATAAGTCCTTCAGATATTATCCCAAATACAGGGGGAAAAAGGTACAGCAGGTGGTATGTGACCTGGTTTCTGAGTGTAGAATGGGGGATAACAACTCAGAGATATCACAGTCTTTACAACCCACATTGTTATAGCTGAAGAAATGATTTGTGATCATTCAATTTTTGGTACAGATTCTCTGAGCCCAGTGAGATCCAAAGCAGTCCCAATATGATCTTTTAAAATCTAAAAGGCTAAGCACAAGCTCCAGAGGTGCTGATGATATTATCTGATAGAGCTGCAGAAGCTTGATTTCAGAGAAGAGTGCATAATGTAACCAACGGTTTTCCTGGGCTCTATTTTCTAGATGGAAAGATTTTTCAAGCTTCAGACAAAAAAGGAAGGAAAGTGCTTATTATATTTGAGAGAAAATCCCTTTTCTGTCAAATATTTTATATACTTGTATGTACATATTGCCCAAAAATTAAAGTGAGAAAATACAAATTATTCAAGATGCAGTATAACCAATATAATTTATTTTCCTTCCCTAACATTTATTGTCAATACTAGGGAAACATGAAGCAGGTGCAAAAATCAAGTTAATTTTAACAATGCTGTATTTAAAGCGAAGCTGCTATAGCCACTCATAACACAGTGTATCACCACACACAAGCTGGATTTAAGGGCTGTAACTCCACTGATTCCAGTGACTCAACTGAGGGAGTTATCACATTCTTGTAGGCCCAAACTCTTCTCTTTGTAAACAGAGAATGTTCTAATTGTAGATCCAATTCCATGAAGGCTGATAAATACATAACAAATCACTGAACAAGTATTTGCAGGACTAAGCCTAAGATGTAGCCTATGAAGTTTAACATAATGTTGTTATGAGAGCTTTAATTTGTACTCAAAATGACATTGAGGTCAGGATCTTTAAAATGCCTGTTTCAATCAGCCGAGACTTTGGCAGTGATTAAGACACTCTTACAGAGAAAAGGGTCTATTTTCCATGAAAAGCAGATGTTTAACAAGACCATTTAAAAAAAAATATATTCCTATACAAACCTCACTTTGTAGCATGCTTAGCTATGCACATGCAAACATGGAGTTTTTCTTCCAGCTTACTCTTCAGGAGTGGCATAGTTACAGGTTTAACTTTACTCTTAGACCGACACAAATTGCTTTATCATTACTATTTTATTTTTACAATCATTCCAACCTAAAATTTCCTCTCAGCAATGTGGCTTTTTATTAGCCTTTTGAAAACATCAGGTCAGAAAATTCAAACTATAAAGCAGCCATTACTTGGTTATTGATGCTAACCCTTTGATAGGTCTGGGGAAGTCAGGTACATTATGTGTGGGCCTTTGAACATTTTTTCCTTTTCAATTCAGCAAGCAATAACATCAGAAACATTAAGCTAATCCTTTCAGTTTCTAATCAGTATTGCGGACACATTTATTTCAGTGACTGAGCCTCTCTGCAGCTATTGAGAATTTCAATTTGAAACGTTAATGATTATAAAAATGTCACTGAGATGACATAGTGCTCCTTTCTGCTGCCTACAGTTTTGCAGGAAAACAAAGTTACTGGAAGCAACACTTGTTCATCCTGGTGAAGTACCACATTACTGCAACCATTTTACATGCATAAATTGACTTTTTATAAAAGAAACTATCCTCAAGTACTACTAGTCATAGTCAGCATAGATCTGGTCAGTGACCTCTTTTCTCATCCTCCAGAAAGTAGGAGATGGACCTCAAGACTATACTTTTTCTATAGCACTATTTTTACCTCCTCTAGAAGATATCTTCACTGTCCACCAGAGAGATTGCACAGAGAAGGCAGAGAGAGTGGAAAAAACCAGTTATTTTCTGACTAAACATTTTGAAAGCTAATATTTATCCTTAAATGATCAAGCTTCTCTCTGTTTTGTATTCCTTCTCCCATGAGAGAGCATCA
>JAVSBS010029435.1:89398-101178 GCA_033124195.1 Coracias cyanogaster | reverse complement strand
ATTTTAAAAGGCAAGCAGGAGCTCTGAACATTATCCATATCCAGAATATTCGTATTTTCATAGAACAAGCTTCTTGCAACACCATTGTGGAGCTGTTTTCCAGCTGGGCTGATGTCAGTTCTAATTATGCAAGCAATCTGGGGTGATTGTGTTTTCAGCAGTCCCAGAATTCTGAATCTGCTTCTGCATCACTTATGCAGACTTTTGCAAGCCTTAGCTAAGCCGTATTACAAAACCAGGGTGTTCTGGTTTAAATTGAGTACAACAGTTGATTTAGCCTGTTCAAGTCTTGACATCTGAAGATTCAAAATTCTGAACGAGTACAGGGTAGCACACTTTGGATGAGCAATAGTCTTGGGGAAGCAGGAAGAAATCCACTGCCACGTGTGCCTTAGACTGAGTAGCTGATGGTTTTAGATTACACTGAGGTATGCAATTCCTCAAGCACACCTTTGGAAACCTTAATGGCTTCAATTACTGGTGATCATGTAAGTCTCTGGAAACCATGAAAAGGAGGCAGAAAGTTAGTTCCTTGATGGGAAAGTTCAGAGTGGGAAAAACCTTACAGGATCCATGGTTACTTCCCTAGGTATTTGTAGAAATTATGGTTAAAAGGCTTTTCTAGCCATTGAAAAAGAAATATTAACACACCACCACCACTCAAACCAACTTTAACTCAAGCATAACCTTGATGTTAACTTGTTTGTCCAGTTCATTCACTTCCTATTATTCCCTGGATTATGCTTTGAATAATTTGCATGATTTGTTTAAGTCCTGCCCCTTTTGATGTCATCAATTTGATCCATATAGGCTGGACAGCTCCCAGTGTATCTTCAGTTAGAAAAGGAAATCTGAAAGGACAAAGCTGAAGGCTGAGTTTAGCGGCTACTCTAGACACTCAGAGATAGAGTTTCTGCCAAGGTACAGTGGGGTGTTTTGTGATGTGGTCTTGGTTGGTTTATTGTGTATTTCTGTGTGTATGCGTGACTGATATGTAGATATAGACACTTATGCACATGGTTAAATAATTGACTACGTGACATGCACGTGTGCTTAGGATGTGTTGAGCCTTGATTTGCTGTGATAGTAGGTGAATATAGACTCGCTTGCCACTGCTGTGTAATTTCCACTGACTTTCTTATATCCTGCAGCCTCTCTCCAGGCACTTCCCACAGACAAGACGGGCAACTGGTCACTGTTGCTGTTAGATGTTAAGTCCCTGAGAACAATTGCTATGTTAAATAAATTAGTGGTATGCTGATCTGGGAAACCAGCGGAGAGAGGATGTTCCCTTCCCTGTACACGTGTGTTTTGAAAGATTCCCTCTGGGTTTGTTTTGCTTTGGTTTTTTTTTCAGTATCATATGCTTTTTCATTCTAGTTATTTTAAGAATGCAGATTCAAATGGTATGAACTAGCCCTAGCCTTAAAGCCCAGTCAGAATGTCAGAAAACTGCAGATTGTCTCTGAAAGCCACGGTTTGAATGTTTACAGGTGGGGTTTTTTTAGATTCAAAATGATACACAGGAAAAGTGTGTTTGGTAGATTTGATTTAGCATTCACTTTTGATAACTATTACCTTCTATTCTCTTTCCTCATTAGAGCAATGCTGGCTGGTGTAACTAACTAGTGATAAATTAAATTTTCCTGGTTTGATCTCACTCAATTTTCATTTCTATCTTAAAATAGCATGAATATTTAGGGACTTATTCCATATATTTCTTAATAAAATAAAAAAGCCCGCAGAGTATGTTATCTAAATCAAATGGGAAAGAAAGATCTGAATAAGATAAAGGCTGAACATACCATTTAGCATAAGAGTTTAATCTGAAAAATGTATAACAATAGGGGGTAGCAAGACTACTGTGGGTTTGTTTCTGGAGTTTGCCCCAGATAGTCCTTTCTGGCTGAAGAAGTATTCAATGTAAGCCTCCAGCTCTAAGGTTGGCTGATAAAGTTTATAACCAGTGGTTCCCAGTACCACTGCTCTGTGTAGTTTGTGTGTAATAGTTAACTGCAGAAAAGTGGTGTTTCCTCGTAGCAAGAGAGGAATTACTCATTTCCCACTTCAGTTTTTTATCATGCATGTTTTTCTTTTACTTGTTCATGCCTTTTTTTTAATACCTCACTTTGCTTGGGCCTCCTGTACTTTTCCAATGGCAAGTATAGGTAAGAAATTTGAAAAGTCATTTGTCATGTTTAATTCTAAAAGTCTAAAGGAGGTGCGTATGGCTTTGGGTTAATTTTGTATGATTATTAAACAACATCTTAGAAAATAGAGATGTGGTCTGTGTCAAAGTCTTTAGGGAAAATAACTTGTGATAAACTGGGTTTCCTTGTCAGATAACACTTTTGTGGGTTATTTTAAAGCTAATCTGGGATAGAGCTCTTGGGGTGCTCTTCACTGTTGAATTATTCCTAATCTTTCTGATATGAACAGATACACTGAAAAAACTGTCTCAGCGGCTTGGAATGCTAGGAGATCATTTCATATGAAGTGTCCTATTCCAAAGACCTTTGAAATAAAGCTGCATTGTAAAATGGAGAGGTCTAGCTGAGGATGAGTTGCAGCTCAGGGCACTAGTGTGTATCAGCTGGGCTGTGGTCACCTCCCCAGCACCTCAGACTGAGCCCCCACCAACCACTTCAAGCCCCATAACTCAGCAAAGGCCCTGAGCTTCCATTTCATTATTGCATAGCCCACTCGCGACAATCCTTTAGTTATCTGTGCACTCCTTGTCTTGTCTTCCAACTCTGTTACTGTATTTATAAGTTTTTATTTTGGAGTAAAGGTTGGACCGAAGCATTGTACTCAGTAAACTTCTCTCAATAGCATAATAGGTAGGGTGATTCACAGAGTGCTGTAATGTTGGAAACTCACATATTACTCGTCTTGATGTCATGTTCCTACATGGAAGTATGTCAACATTAGTCCAATGTCCCAGTACTAAAACTTAGGAGGATGTCTTCAGTCTGTGCTGGCTAATAGGTATGTATCTAAATGTTCACACTTTCATCAGCACGAAGTCTGAAATTGTCTAGAGGAACATGGTAAATGTCTTTCTTTGACAAAGGAGAGAATGGATTTTTATTTCCAGTTATGCCACTCCTGGGTGATCTTCAGTTTCTGTGCTTCCGTCACTTCTGTAAAAGAGAGAGAAGGAGAAGATTTTTAGGTTTCTGGAAGAAACTATTTATACAAGAGATAGGTGGCAAAAGTTCTGTTAACAGCAGTAGCTCGTGTTTTTGTGGTCTTCAGAAACCACCCAAGAGCATTTTATTTCAAGTAGTATCTGTGATGCTTTATTCACATCCTAATTTGGTTAATGTCCTCTGTGGTTTCAAATGAGGTGATGTTTTTCTCCACTTCCTTTCCTAAACACCTGATTCAGCTCATCTGAACTATGAAATACCCCTGTATTACATCTTGCAAGTGGCTTTATTGCAGGGACAGCAGAAATTCATCCTGCTTACCTCCATTCTGCAGAATGAGAGATCATAGAGCAAAAAAGTTAAAAGCAGTTCCTAATTCATCCCTTTCATTGACTTGAAAGTTGGATTTGTCCTGATTCCTTGACGTTAGGGTGAAGCCGTATTGCTAGTTCTGAGACAAGCTTGTCCCAAGCCTGCAGGCCAGCATGTTTCTCCAGCAATATATTAATAATAGTAAATTTGTTACAGATCTGTGTTAATGCACGGTGACAGCATGCTTCAGAATGAAATGCTGGTCCTTAGCATTCTTAGAAAGAAGAAAACTGCCCGGCAGCTGGTGTGTTAGTCACTTTAACTTTGCATATCCATACTAACAGAGAAGTCATAGTGTAAGCGTGGTAGAATGCGTCACGTTACTTCGGCAGCCGAACGTTTGACCTCCTTGCTACTTCCTGGTGTCCAAACTCTGGAAAGACAGATGAGTCTCAGCTCACAGTTATGTGCAGCTCTTGCCAATAAGAAACTCGTTGGTACCCTGTTTGAACGAGCCCACAGGTTGGCTGTGGGCTTTCTAATGAGGTAATACAATTTTTTTTTTTCTTTTATATCAAACAGAAACAGACCTAGAGGATGGAGCAGGAAGCAGCAAGAGAAGAAGAGAAGAAAGAAGGCTTGATTGAGTTTTACGATTCCTTCAAGGATATGTTTGAGTTCTTCTGTAAAAACACAACAATCCACGGCACCATCCGCCTGGTCTGCTCTGACAGCAATAGGATGAAAACAGCTTTTTGGACTCTGCTTTTACTCGCCAGCTTTGGCATGTTATACTGGCAATTTGCGCTGATGTTCAGCCAGTACTGGGCCTACCCCGTTGTCCTGACCATGTCAATGCATTCAGAGCCCAAGATGTTCCCAGCAATTACCATCTGCAATCTGGACCCATACAGGTAGCCGGGCTTTCCCCTCAGCTGTGGCCATGTTACAAGGGTTCAGGAAGGGTCAGCAACCTCAAGGCTGCAGCCTGGAGGAGGCTGGAGGCAGAGGGAGGTCTTGCTGCCTCAGAGGTGGAAAAGGACTATTGTAACTTCCAAACTGGTTTTGAGATAAGATCTTGTTGGGAATTGTGCAATAGCATGTAGCAGTTTGTTTCACACACTGAGTCAGGGTAGAGGGAACTCTACCTTGTGACTCAGTTCAAGCTGCTGACTGATGCCAAGCTCTGATAAAAAAAAACAGCCTTTCCCTGAAAAAAAAACGGCCACCGTGTGCATTCATTCCTAACCCAACTACCCACCTCTGGAATGACGCACGCTGAAGCCGATTCTGCCTGGTTTTTTGTACCACGGAATGGCTTTAAGAAAACAGCACCATTTCTTTGGAAGTCTGTGTGGCTCTGTTTGTCAAGCAAGGCTCCCTCAGTAGGGGCAAGTTATCGAGAAGTTTCATATTACACAGCAAAGGAATGACGCAATTCCCTTGGAATAATTATCCAATTGGCTGACAGGAAGGCCAGTCTGTGCAGCTGATGCTGCACAGCTACAAGTTCTGAGGTTGTCAGTGGAGGATCCAGCAACTGGAAATTCAGCTACTGGAGCTCCTAATAAATGAATTTATTGAAGCTAGAAATGCTAAGTGTAGACACCATAATTACTGGCTTTTCTCACACAGACATCAAGGTCTGCAGAGACCAGGAGAGTAACCCTATCACAGATACTGTGAGGGTACATAAAATAAAGTGATTTTGTCTAATAGGAGCGTGGACATTCACAAATAGCTAATATTTCTGTTCCTTGCAGATTTGAACTGGTCAGTGAACATTTGGCTCAACTGGATCGCATGGCAGAGGAATCAATCGCTTTTTTGTATGGCATCAACACCTCAGCCAGCTTATTTCACATAAATGAGAAGAACATCCACGTAAAAGACTTGTCAAGCATAGGCAACATCAGCAGATCTAGCTTCAAGCTGAGCCAAAACTTCTCACTCTTGAGAATGCCTGACCACAATAACAGGTCAGGGAAGAAGAATTCCAACGTGGGATTCAGGCTGGTAAGCATGTGTCCTCTTTGAGATTTTACTCAGGCTAGAGACATGAGCAGCAAGGACTGGTTGGTCCCGAAGGGATGGGAGGCAGAGGGAGAGCCTGCCAGCAGGGAAGGATGAAGCCCATCCCACAGTACCTGAGCAAGTGAGCAGGGAAAGCTCACAGATGGTGGCCAGGTCCAAAAGTCCAGCTCATCAGGCAAGTCCATAGTGATGAGGCAGGTTCAAGATCAAGCTGTGAAGTTAGCTCACTGGATCAACAGGGTCCACAGCAAAGGGTGAGCCCAGCAACCACCTTATCCCCCCAAGAGGAGGTGAAGATGCTGGGCTGAGCTTAAATAAGCTCCTGGGCCCATGGTAGGGTGTGTGGGTGGAGGCCCCAGGTGAGGCTGCTCAGGACCATTAAGGTCTAAGTGCACTCAGGTCTTGACAAAGATCTCACAAGGTACATTTGAAAAAAAAAAAATACAGTGAAAAAACAGATTGTTTCAGTGCTGTGTGGTGGCTGCGTGGAGGATGCTTCAGGAGAGTCCATCCCTACCTCTAACAGTTGATGCTGATTGCTAGGATTCTTGTGAAGCGAAGCAATAGCAACACCAATGATCTTACACAGCCCACCCATGTGTGAAGTCCTTCAGACAAACTCAGTAGGGAATGGCAGCAGCAGGCTATGGGAATCATTTTATGCCTTTCTAAAAACATCCCAAACATCTGGACTTAGCAGGTCAGCCTAGAAATAAAGAAAAATAACATGCAAGGATTCCCTCAGTGCCTAAGTGCTGTGGTACTGGGGGCGTGAGAAGTGTTGCAGATAAAACAGACAGCAAAAACAAATCAAGAGGATGAACACAATAAATGTCTATCTGTGACTTTGGAGAAGAATGCAAATGCTTCAGATTCTTCCTGTTGAAAACAGTGCTAGTGTAGATCTAAGAGCAAGAAGCTATGAGAGAGATTGATGGGGCTTGAAAAGCCAGCAATTTTTGCCCTATTATTATCATCCTGCCCTATCCTGAGGTCCTTCACCAGGCACACTTTCACCAGAACCTGTGGGGGTTCACCTAAGGCCTGAGTAAAAACAAAGCAAGCAACTCAGCACTTGGTTCATGATTAATAGATGGTAGAGAATTCCCACCAGCCTTTTCTTCCTTCTTGAGTACTTGAGTTTGGTTACCTGCTCTCTTCTCCTGCCTCTCTTCCCCTGCACTCATTCCAATGAGATAAAGCATTACACTTAATTCAGCTTCAAGGAGAGAAGGTACTCAGCACAGGTCCCTTTCAACCTCAGCCATTCTGTGATAACTAAAACGATCAGAGACTTCATCTTCTGAAAAAAATAGAGGTTCCCATGTCCCTGTATCCAGTATTGCCATTACCCCTGATCTCTTCCCCTCTGGCTGTGCTGAATGGCTCCCTCTCCTTTCCTTCCAGTGCAATGCCACAGGTGGGAGTTGTTTCTACAAGACCTATGCATCTGGGATGGATGCAATTCTTGAATGGTATAGGTTTCATTACATGAATATCATGTCCCAGCTGCCAGTTATAATCAACATTTCGGATCATGAGGAGCAAATAGAAGATATGGTCTACTCCTGCCAATATGATGGGGAGCCTTGCAGACCCAGGTACGTTGCTTCTTGAGGTGCTAATTGTGATTTCAGCAGATCTTGAGGAATTTGGAGACTGGAATGGAGCCCTCACTTTCAGGCTGTGCAGGCACTGCACCTCAGGACGTGCTGCCAGGCTTAGCCCTTGTCAGAGATCTGACTGAGAGAAAGAACAGCCTTTCACGGGGCTAGGAACCTAGAAATTAGTATTGTAGGAACCTGGAAATTAGTTTTGTGTAGTCCATGTCTCCAGTGAGTTAACAGCTCGGGCCCATAGCCGCTCCAGTGCTTACACACGCACATACACAAAACTCATCCTACATAGAAGTAATGGTATTGATACACTCCTTACCAAAACCCAGCAAAATCTCTCTTGATTTCAGTGACTATGTTCACTTCCACCACCCGGTCTTTGGAAGCTGCTACACTTTTAACAGCAAGGGAACAGACTCCTTTTGGACAGCTACAAAACCAGGAATTCCATATGGTATGTTACTTGGCCAAGGGTGGGAAGCAGAGCTAAAGCTAATAGAATTTGGTTATGGATTATATATGTCTTCTATACATTATTTACTGACATACTCTCTTCTAGTCTGGCAGCACAAATGATGTACTGTATTTGCTTGCTTCGCTAACCATGTGTCTATGTAGCCATATCAGCCATATCTTAACTTCGAGCAAGCAGAATATTATTAGAGTGTTGGAGCAGGCTGGTGCAATTGCTACCTGACCACTGACCTGATCTCTAAGGAAAAAGAGTGGCTCTTCTGCGAGCCGAGGCAGCAATTGGATCAGGCTGAGAGTTCAAGATGTAATGGTGTTCCTCTTTGGGCCCAAAGTAGGTTGTTAAATGCTCTCCTTGTCTTTGGTTCACAGGACTTTCCCTTATCCTGAGAGCAGAGCAGAAGGATCACATCCCGCTCTTGTCCACAGTAGCAGGTGTGAAAGTGATGATACACAACCACAATCAGACACCATTCCTTGAGCATGAAGGCTTTGACATCAGACCAGGCATTGCAACCACCATAGGCATTCAGCAGGTTAGCTGCTTGCTCAAGAGCCTTGTTTCTTTTCCTTCTGGTGGCAGAAAGTTGTGAGGAGCTGAATGCTGTGAGTGACTCGAACAATGGAATTGTGGGACTCTTGTGTTTGCTTCTTGACCATGCATGTATATTCATGCAAGCCCCTTTCCTCCTTAGCTGTGCTCAGGTTCCCAAGGGTAAAATAAAATTATTCCAAATGTGCAAGTGCCCTTTTGGTCTGCAATACTTTGGGCCCTGATTTGTTTCACAGTGACACTCTTACACCTCATTCCAGCTCTGTGCAGGAGGCTGCATGTGTATATGAGGATGAGAACAAGCATTCCGAAATGATTTAGTTACTTTGACATGATGAGATGCAGCTTGTCAGCTGACCCATAGTGACTGACCATGTGCCTCTCCATTTTATTAACAAGACATAGCTCAGCTGCTCACATGTATTCCTGCACTTCCCAACCTTTATATGGTGCTCCATCCAGTTAGGTTTAGATGGTGATGGCTAAAAGCTCCTAATCACTCAGGCTTCTTTTCTATGTCCACAGGATGAGGTGAATCGCCTGGGTGGCAATTATGGGAAATGCACGACTAACGGCAATGACGTGAACGTTAAGCTCCTGTACAACAACTCCTACACCCTGCAGGTACTGTCAGAGCGGCTGGTTGGGGCCCCAGCTTGCGAACAGCACACAAGTCACACCTTGCTCTCCAGAGAGCTTTTACAAATCAGCTGATTCATTACTGAAGATAAGAGAGAGATTAACGCCCCTCTGAAAAGAAGCTCACAAACAGGGTGTTATAACTTGGAATGTGCTTTGCTGAGTGGGAGATTCTCAGTCCCAGACACTGGAGCTCCTCTCTCCTTGTAATGCAAGAGAGATCAGCCAGTGAGCCACTCAAGGCAGCTGGGCTCTTCTAGTAGGACATTCTTGGGCCATTAGGTCTTAATTTGTGCAAGTAGTTGCTCCTGGATCTAAGTGTTTGGGCTGTTTAATTGAGAAATATCTCAATAACTGGGATAATGAAAAAGGGAGCTGGGGAAAATTCTATCTCACAGAGGTAAAGACAAGGAACGAAAAGTGAAAACCTTTTGCATCATCATACTCTGGTATTGGCTGGTGTATTTTGCAGTAACAAAAATCTGTGTGTTGTCTCCTGGCAGCTGCATGCTGCAGATTGAAGATGTGGGCACTTGAGAATTTCTGGCTTATCCAGTCATCCATACCTTCTCTGTTTCCCAGGCTTGTTTGCATTCCTGCTTCCAGCACATAATGGTTCAGAAATGTGGCTGTGGCTATTACTACTACCCACTGCCTCCCGGTGCTGAATACTGTGACTACAACAAGCAGCCTGCATGGGGTAAGAGCAGGAGACCCTTGTCCTTGTTGGATGGGAACACCTTCCAACAGTAGTCACTGGTGGTGTGATTCCTTAGTTACTGCCCTCCTCCTTTGTGCCTATTTCCTGCTTAAACTCTTTCCTGACGTCACTGAACCCAGCCAGATGCAGACACCTTCCTGGGTGCTGGCATGGATATCGAGTTGATGCATAAAGGATCTTGGTGCTATCGAGCATCCCTCTATTAAGGATCTTAATATAGGGTCAAGCGCTGCCATGTTCCCAATATCGGTGGCTGTGCTGGTGTAAGACAAAGCTTTGAATAACTCCTCTTGGTTTTCTGGCTGGCCTGTCCTCAGCAGATCCTCACAGGGAAGGCAGGTGATTAGCTCGACCATCTAGAAACATTCCAAAGTGAGAGTGAGGGAAAACAAAGTCTCTCATCAGAGAGTGTTGGGTGCTTGGGAGGGCCGAAGGAGGGCAGAGGTTTTGTCAGCCTTCCATTTGGTAGCCTTCCATTTCCTGAGGAACTGCCTCAATCATAGCATCATTAAGGTTGGAAAAGACCTCTAAGATCGTCAAGTCCAACCATCAGCCCAACACTACCAGGACCACTAGACCATGTCCTGAAGTGCCACGTCCTGAGCGTGTTCCTCCCATTTCTTTCCCCAGGTCACTGCTTTTACCAGCTGTACAACAGGCTCAGGAATCATCACCTGAATTGTTTTGACCAGTGCCCCAAGCCTTGCCGGTAGGTCACTAAGGTAGAGGGAAAAAAAAATGCCAGCTTGCAGAGGAAAATGACACCATTGGAAATGTAGGGAAATTAGTGCAAAATCTATGGGCCAACTGAGTTTTGGAATTTTCTGAACCAGAAATTTCAGTTTGATGTTTGAACCCCAATGCCGAGAAAGGAAAAAGATAACAGCGTTAGGGAAATTAAAGAAGAACTTTGTGTGTGCATGACAGCAGGGAGAGAAAATTGCCTTCGTCACGTTGAAATGTTTCCTCAAGCCCAAGCCCAATTGTTTGTGTCATTTTTCAATCTGTGTCACTTTTCTTGGTGGTCCATTTTTTACTGAGGTCAATTTCAAAAGGGAAAGACCTAATTTTAAAGCAAAATTACAAATATTTTGGGTTTGAATGTATCAAAGAGAAGTTGCCAGGCTTTTAACACCATTCTGGTTTTCCTCCTGACCTGAAGAGTTTTCAGGCAACCTCTGGTTTCATATTCTGAGCTGCCTTGCAAAGCTTTTTCTGAAGTTCTCAAGAGCTGCCCTTAGAACTCCTGGTTTGGGCAAGTACTTAGGGTTGTTAAACTCCTTCACGTGTTCGTTTTTAAATGCCGAGAGTCATAGTGATCATAATCTCCATTTTTATCTTATCAGAGAATCACTGTACAAGGTGTCTGCTGGGACAGCTAAGTGGCCATCAGTGAAGTCTCAGGTAGTACCTATGGACAGCTGCTGTGCTTGGAGGGGATACTGTATTTACTGTGGCTGTTGCAACATTAAAGTTAAGGGTGAAAATAATGACTCAGGCAGCAACAGAAGTGGGAAATAACAGCAAACTGGTCCAAAACCCGGGCCCGAGGGAATGACCACGCAGTTAAGATGCCAGAGAGGTACATTCAGTGCCAGTTTGAAACCAAATTTCCTTGTGACCTTAAGCAATTCACCTCACTGCCTTAGTTCCCACCTACAAGGTAGTGCTAATGACTTTCTGCTTCCAATGGGTGTTGTGGGGTGAGCAACTCACTCATTGCTGCTTGCGAGGTGCTGCAGGGCTGCAGTGGAAGCTCTGTGAGTCAACAGGTGACCTCTTGGCATTTATCATCTTCTAGTGTTCAATGGGCATTCAGGATGTATGACCAGGTAATGAATTCATGCAATAGTGTAGATGTAAATGCAACCAACATATTTTACAAAAGGAAATTCTTTGGTGGGGTTGCCATAAAAGGCAGAGTTTAAGAAGCAGAACACAACACACTCCCCCAATATCAGTGTGTATTTCTTTGCTGTTCTGGCAAATATAGCTGCTACTTGATAGCTATCACCAGATGTCATAAACCATCAATTACATCCTTTTTAATTATTTGCAATAGCCATTTCATTGCTTATGAAAACAACAGTTAGAAAGCATTAAACACACAAAAACTCGGGAGACAGGATTGCCAATAACATGCCCGTATTCTGCTGCAGGACTGGGTCCGCCAAGCTCTGAGGCATCAGAATGGATATAACTCCACCAGCAACAGGTGAGTCACTGTGGGAAGATACATCCTGTTAAAACTATGGGTTAACTCTTTGTAGTAGTTTAGTAAA
>JAVSBS010029435.1:70833-89001 GCA_033124195.1 Coracias cyanogaster | reverse complement strand
TCGATCGCAGACCACAAGTCGCCCCCCCCCCGCCCGGAACCAGAACTGGCCCCAGGGCAGGATGTCAGCATGGTATAGAATAGCCTGGCTGCACCAAATCAACCCTGTCCTGTCCGAACCAGGACACTCTTCATCCTTGCAGATTTGTAGATGTTAGACTAGAAAGGGAGGCCAAGAGAAGAATGTACAGGGTCATCCAATGTTTCCTATCTTTCCTCACAACGCTGTAAGACAGTCACTTCTGGAAGCGTATTCCAAACTCATATTAAATGCCCTCAGGAAGAAAGCTTGAATGAGTGGTGAAACCGATAGCCTAGCAAGGAGCATGTAAAATCAAGACCAGAATGCCAGCAGAGCCTTCCACCAGGTGACTGACATGTGCACACACCACTGTTGCTAACTGTTCCCTTTCTCCCATACAGGAAGGATATTGCCAAGGTGACTATCTTCTACCAGCAACTGAACTACCAGTCTGTGAATGAGTCTCCTTTGCTCTCAGTAGGTTGCACTCCGTCAGCTCAAAACGTTGTTGCCCATCATTAGTTATGGTGTGCAGTGTATGGTTGGAGGGAGGATTATTTACAGCCCCCAAGATGGGATGGGATTATTCTTCTTAAGGAAGACCCTTCCTTAAGACATTTTCACATTTTCCACAGTCACACAAAATGACTCACCACATGGCAAGCAGCCAAGAGACCTGCTGGCAATATGCAAGCACTTTGTGTTCCCACAGCTCTGCCGTGTTTGATGAACACAAGCCTTTGATTCTTTCCACAGGAGAATCTGCTTCTGTCCAGCATGGGAAGCCAGTGGAGTCTCTGGTTTGGATCTTCAGTGTTGTCTGTAGTTGAAATGTTTGAGCTGCTCATAGATACGCTGGTCTTGTCTCTCCTCTTCTGCTACCAAAGGTTCAGGGCAAAGACGTTGAAAGTAGCTCACACTCCTACCATCCCCAGCGTGAGCTTGACTCTAGAAAACTACCGAGTTGTGCAAGAAGAAGCTGGAAAAGGTGATGATTCTTCTCATGCTCATCCTTCTGGAGTGACTCTTTCTGTGGACAACAACAGTGACCTGCATCCTCACCCACTCTCCAGCAAGGCTGAAATGCCAGAGCTTTGCCCAGATGTGGTGCTTAATGGGTTTAGGTGCACGAAGGACATCTCTGTGGAAGGGGAACTGCATAGCTAGGGATTTGTTGTGTGTGCAGAGATGTGGGAGACTTGACTGAAACGCCCCTAATGCTCAGGTGCTGTCAGAACCTTTGCAAACAAACATTCTGGATCCATGATGTGTGAGCACCTAAACACCACGCTGCTGAGCTTGGCCGTTGTGGTGAATGACAGCCATCCTCCTCCAGCTATTAGAAGTTCATGATTAAACCATCTGTGTGTCCTGGATTCAGGCATCATGCAATGTTCTTTTGTTCCTAATGAGTGTCTGGGGAGGGGAGAACTGTACTTCTACTCTCTGGGACAGCTGATGAGTCCTCATAAAAGCCTATTCATAGCTTCTAACTTCTAAACCCTTGTGAGGAAATCAGCCTGTGGCTTCAGACAGGCCCATCTACATTTCACAAACGTGTTCAAGAGGAAAGTCAGCCTGGCTGGTGATGGCAAGATTTCCAAAGGAGGCTCCTATCAGTCAGTGCTGTCAGGCAGTAACAAGAGGTGGCTCTGATGACAGCTCTGCTTCCAGGACACCTCTCTGTCTAGTACTGTTGCATTTTGAGGACAATGCACAGAATGCTGCTGCTGAGATGCTTTTAGCCCAAACCCAGATTTTGTCAAACGAGACTCACTATCTTAGAGGAAAGAGAAGAAATGGGGTTGATAACTTCACAGACGAAGCATCTGATTTATTTTGAAGATTAAAACAATGCTGCGTTTTTGTTGCAGTCCATTTATAAATAGAGAAGTTTTAATGTTAATATTTGACAGTAACTTATACATGTACATAAAATAGCACATTTATTTTTGGTGACAAACTTTGCACAGGAGCATTTTACTCTGTTATAATCTTGTTTCTGACTTTCTGTAGGAAACAAGAGTTAGCAAGACATCGATGCGCTTTGTTTTGTAACTTTTTTAAATAATAAAATGCTCTGAATACAGACTGTGACTGGAGGTTTAGTTTGGCTGTGTTTTGCCTTCAACCAGCATCGGGATTTGCTACTGCCTAATTGTTACTCCTAAGTGTTGGCTCTGTAAAAGTCTTTTTCCACATGTCTAGACCTTACTTGCAGAAGCCTAACTGCATAGGGCCAAATCATGGAAGTGTTTTGATTCCAGACACGGAGGTGGGATCCTCGTAGCCTCCAGTTTGCTGCTGACATCCTTGGAAGCCAAGCACCAAAATCATTTGGAAAGTCTCTTTTTTTTTTTGCTTAACTTATTTTGTTTTCATTCACAAGGAGGATATACAGAGATGCAGACCAAACCCAGAGGAATTGTGCTGTAGTATATCAGCTGAGTTACAATGAAGAGGAGCGTGTGGGCTCCACTGCACTGAGTGATTCAGCCTTTTCTCCAGGTCTCCTCACTGGGAAATGCAGCTTCTTTGCTGACCGGTAAGAGTGATTTTATGAAATACTATCATCTGAGCAACCCTGTTGAGAAAGGATACTGTGAAGACAAAAAGCACTAAGGACAGGGAAGAGAGAAAAGGGATTAGACTTCCTTTGGGAATGCAAAATTCAGTCATTACTGCAAGACTGCAATGCCCCAGGTACACACAGGTCTGTATGTGGGCTTCACTTCACTCCCCCAGAAAAGCCCCTCTCAGAACAGGTTACCACAGGCACTAAATGGGAAGGCTAAAAATTAACTAATAGGAAATTGAGGAAAGAATCATTATGGTTCCATTGCACAAAAAGTCACTGGAGGATTCTGCATTGTGCAGCAGAATTTCCAGGAGGAGCCAATTTTGGGAGAGAGGAGCGCAGGACTGAGGAGCAAGTGCAGCGTCTTGTCCCATGGTCAGATTTGGAAGAAGAGGGATGTGGCAATACAGGACAGGGATCTGTTAGCAGGGGTGTGTGCTTCGGTTATGCATGTGCAGACCCAGAAGAGCAAGGGGTGTTGCAAGGCAGGAGGGACATGCCTTGGCAGCACCGTATGGGAGTGGGCAAGGATCATCTACTGGTAGGATGGAGACAAAGGATGGACAGGCAGAAAGGCGTGGGGTTCACTATGGGAGAGGGACACGGGGAAAATTTGCTTCACGTCTGCTTGTGTGACCTTTAGTAGAAGAAAATAATGGTTTCTAAGCTAGTGGAAGCATAAGTAGTAGGTATCCAGTTTGAAGGTAGCTTAGAGCAATCTTCTCTGATTGTGTGGACTAATTTTCAGCTTAGTAGCTACCTCTTTATTACAGAACATTCCCGTAACCTGCTGTCGTTGAGAAATCAGCTGTACAAGTTCTTCATCAGGGTCATACCTCAGTGCTTGTGAGATCATTGCTGAAGTATCTGTCCTAGTTGGAGCTCTGAGCTGCGCATTTCCAGTAAGGAGCAAAGTCAGAGGCATGAAAGGGAGGCACGGTTATACTCAGAACCACACAGCAATGGCATGGAAAGGCATGAATCTCAAGTCCCAGCTCCCTACTCTAGCTGCCAGGCTCTTCTTCCCTGATAGAACGCTTCCATGATAGCCGTCACTCAGAGAAATTAAAGCTCAGCAGCAGGAAGTGCAGCAAATTGCTTCAAGTCCCTTCCCTGCATGGCAAGCTCTTCTGCAAAAGTGGCCAGAATGCTGCCAGCAGCCCAAGAAGCTGCTGTTCTCCTGCAAGCCCATCATCCCAAACCACTGCCCAGCCCCAGGCAGGAGATCCCAGCCCTGTCCCTGGGTGTCTGGCCCACTGGGTAGCTCCATGCTCACCTCTCAGCATCTCACCTTGGAGCCCTGCGTCTGTGGCAGCTTGTGAAAGCTTCATCCTTTGGTTTGGGAGGTGTTCGGAGGCTTGTCTCTTCAGAGAAACATCTTGGAAGGGCTGAGATTTCTATCAAGCTGCCACATTGCTGGTGGGTTTCACTAAGAGCGTTAATGACATTAGAGCATGTTCTAATCAAATAAAACAGAACAGAGTTAGAATCATATGTCTCTTTGTAGAAAAGTTCATTTAGATCCCTCTTTTCAAGGCCTAAACCTGTGCAAGATAAATTCCGTATTTTAAATCTTCTCACACTAAAGTGCTGCACTGTCTTGTAAAGATCTAGAACCAGAAAGAATGGGGAAGTATGTACGAATTATAAAAAAAATCCTGTCTTTATTCTAATTTCACAGGCACTGTTCACATGTGAGATTTTTTCACTCCCACCTTTTCAAAAAAAAATACATATTTCTTCTGCCCTAAGATATATTACATTCCAGCACGTCATAGTTTATATATATCTTGTTCTGACAATGCACTTTATGATGTCATGGTGCTTATACCTGTATAGTCCACACATAACCTTTTATTATTTTTGAAAACTGCGACATACAATCATAGAACCAGCAAAAATAATATTGCAAGCCGTGCCTTACAGACGAGCACAACCCTCCAACAGTGAGATGCACAAGTAGCAGGAGGGAAAGAGCCAGAGTCTGTTTTCAGTGTTGCTTGTAAAGTCTCCATGGAATCGATATTCAATTTCCCGGTCCATCGTAAACGCAATGTCTTGAAGCGCTCAGTGGCAGAGGTATCTTAAGAGGTTTTACACAGCAAAGGAAGTGTTTTGCCAAAGGTTTTGCAGTGGCTGGGACGCCTCAGCTTAGTGGTAGTTTGGTGCTGTGTCCTGGGTGGCCCTGCTCCCTGGAGAGGATGGGACGTCTGTGTACAGAGGGTCTCCTGCCACAGGGAATTGCATCCTCTCGCCATTGTGGGAAGCCGGTAGTAGCTCAGAGCACGGTGCGTGGCCAGTGCTGGCTGATAATGAGCTTAAGCAGCATGACTAGAAGGCTGCAACACTCGCTTTTCCTCAGTTTTTTGAGTGCTCCAGACTTGGTCTCCTCCCGGCATACTCACGCGTCAGCGTCACTAACCTGTACTTCATCTTAGGGATGGGCACTGTTGCAGTATCATAAGTGCCGGTGTTTGCATGCACCCAGAAAGGGGAGATTTTCCCAGAAATAGCAGTGTAGAAAGGGCTCTGAGAGCTTAAAGACTGGCTTAATTAATTTTAAACTGCATTCAGGTACTGCAAGGCATGGGACCTACGTGGACAGCCTGAATGCAAACCTGCTCTGGAATCACCCCTGGAAGGGCTGCTCATCTCCCCAGGCAGGGCACAAAAGCAGACAGCAGGGAAACCACAGGTCTCTAGCAGAAGCAGGTCTGAACAGAGAGCACCTTCCTTCAGCAGCTGAGCTCAGCTTGCCTCTTGCACCTGCCCAGATGTTCCTGCCATTCTGCACTCAGGGAGCTCAGAGCTTGGCCTTCAGCAGAAGGTCCTGGCCGCGGGAGGGAAGGAAGGGGCTATCTGCAGGAGTGGCTGAAATGTAGGCTCCTCCTTTTCAGTTTCTCGGGGTTGTTCGAAGCCATGTGAGAGAACTCCCGGAAGATGTCCAGGTAGGTAGCATCTCCTGCAAAAATACACAGGAAGAGGCATTAGTCCCAATATTTTTGCTTTGCCTTGCTTTGATACTCCCCACCCATGGAGATCATGGTGCATCAGGCCACTCTCACTCGCAACTCATGACTTTCATCTGGATGTAAGAGAGATCTCTACACGTGAGACCGCCCAGCTCTTTAGCCTTGCACTGCCTCGGAGGGTTCTGTTTTGCCTTTCCATTCTTCGTTAATTAAAACAGGATTATTGATGAGCTTGCATATGGAAACGTGCTCTCAAGCCCCTTGCTTCACAATCAGCTTTGTGATGATTCATAGAATCGTAGACTCACAGAATGGTTTGTGTTGGGAGGAACCTCAAGGATCATCTAGTTACACCCCCCCCCCCTTGCTTGGCACTTTTTTCCAAAGCCCAGGAGACAGCAGAGAGACTTTTAAGACTTGAAGGAGAGAGCTATTCTGGAAGCTGAGTGCTCTGCAAAGCAAAGGTCACTCATTGTGCCACTTGTGCAACAGCAGAGCTTCATGCAGCCAGAACACTGGGCTTGGTATGAGTTTGCTGGACACGGTCTTCAGCCAGGAACAGAGAGAAGGTAATTTCCTTGTTGTCTGGCTTCTCTTCTGGCAGCCAGACTTTTCAGAGCTTGTTGTGGCAGGTACAACATCAGTCCACCTGTACTGTAACAAAACAACAACCTGTTGAAGGGCACTACCAGCTGGTAACAGTTCTCCGTGAGAGCCGACTCAAGGGCCTGCTCAAACTGCAAGTGGAGGCAAAGAGTTCAGGTGTCCCAGCAGTGGATCTGAGATAGAATCTCCCGTGATGCAGGAATGGTTTCAGACTTATGCTGCAATTCTAGAGATAATTAGGCACCCGCATCCCATTAATGATATCCCTGCTTGTACGTTTGCTGCTTGAAGTTCTAGGGCAATTTATGTCACAGACTGGGCTACTGAGCTCATTTTTACCTAGGGATGAACCCACGTAGCCACAGGGGAAAAGATAAGTGAAGGATCCCAGGTATTCACCTACAGAGGTGCAGCTACTTTTAGTCTTTCATACAGAGCTCCTGTGCCCTTTGTCTGGCAGAAGCCATGTACTGGGGAGTCACTGAGAAGGCAGATCCACAGCTGAGAAAAGGAAATGAAAAGCTGATACAAAAATGTGGTTTCACGAAGCCAAGTTGATAGCAGGATCCAGCGTTATAAACTGGATAGTGCCAAAATATTGTCCCCAACCTCGGCTGGAGACAATGGTCAGCTAGCTGAGAGTGGGCAGAGAAGGTTTGCAGCTTCCCTCCCTCCCTGCCCTGGAGGCATCCTCCAAGAAGCATTCCTCCAAGAAGCATTCCTCCAGCTGCTCCTTTGATGCAAGCTCCCAGGACAGGTCCCTCTGTGAACGTGGTGTCTCCTACCAGCCCAGCTCATGGATGAACTTGCTGGGGTGTGAGAATTGTCTGGTTTCAGTATGAATTGTGCAGCCCAAAAGGTCTTGAGAAGTCTAGTCTTCAGCATTACCCACATGCAGGTGGCAAAGGCTTACAACATGAGCCTTATTTCAGGTAGGCTTTGACCAGGACCTGTTGATTTTCAGGCACAGCAATGCTCAGGAAACATCATTTTGTGCCTGCTGCAAAACCAGCTTGACCTACCTGTTAAATTCAGATTACAGTCACTTGAGCCCCTCCTTAACTAAGCCTGTAAAAAAGCCCCCACCCTTACACACCATAGAGAAAAAAGGACATTTTCTAGGAGGACAACAAAGAGCCATCTCTCCAGGGTTTATTTAGAATGAGCCTGCTAGGGAATTGTTAAGCATACCTGGCAGCAATGGGTGGGTGAGTACTTAAAAGCAGGTAACAGCCGCTAAGTCTCCTCTTTGATCCATAGTTTTGACCCCAGTGGGATGGTGTCAAAGGGGCACTCTCAGGTGGTGGGACAGGGAGTTGAGATTACCTCCTGCCAGGGGCCTGACCACGTATCCTCATTCAGTGAGATCACCAATTCTCCTGCAGATTCAGGTATCACTCCAATTACAAGAATCCTACTGTTGTAGTAAACTATTAGTGCCAGATTTTTGAAAATATTTAAGCACTTAATCCTCATTAACTGCAGAGAGAGAGAGACGGTCTTTTGGAGATCTGGGTGTCCATAATCCCATTTCTGTCTTCAGTGTATTTATGCTTGTGAGCCTGGGTAAAACCACAGTCTCTGTTTTAGATGGGAAATAGAAAAGTAGTAAAATAAAGGGGTGACAGTGGGAGTCAGGGCTGGAGCAAGCCCCATGCCTCCCAAGCCCTGTGCTTATAAATTCACTGTCAGACCACGCAGCTCTCCTTCCATAAATGCCTTAAATGTCTGTCACGCTGCTGGTTTCAAAGCATCCTTCCTACTTAACTCCTCCATTGAGTTCATGAGCCTACCTGGATCAAGTCACTGGGATCTGTGTGTCCCTCCAGGGAAAAGCAGAGCTCATTCCACAATTCTGTTTTTCTGCATTTGTTTTCCATGCTAAATATGACAGAAATCACGAGGCCAGGCCAATCTTTCTTTTCTTCTTTTATTTTTCTGCCACAGACACACATCATGAGACAACCCAGCGGGGAAGGATGGCACAGTGAGATGCGGGAAAGGGTGGTCCATGGGCAGAAGACTGATCTTTTCACCTAGTGCAAGGTCTCCTCTTAGGGGACAGCCAGCAGCAGAGCTCGTAAGGTGTCACACATTAACTGATTCAGGTACTCTGAAGAAACATGAGTGGGTGGGATGGGAGGGGGGTGTGTGATCTGAGCCTGTCACCTTTACCCCAGCCTTCTTCTAAAGCACCCTGAAATCATATTATCACAAGACAGCGTCACAGAAACTCAAAGAAAAATGCAGAGCATTTTTCTGGCATTCCAGCCTAGTCACTGCCAGAGAATTCAAGCTGGGGGTTGCAGAGGAGAAGGAAAACAGGTTGAAAGGGGATGGTTTTCTAGATCCAGTTAATACAGGCAATAATGCAAGAAACCTTACATAAATCAAGCCACAAAAGGAGGAGCGAAGGAGTTTATCTAGATTTTTATTAACGTTGTTTCAAGAGACAATAGAAGAGAAGGGAAGAGGAAAAAAAAGGCAGACAGCACAGCAACAGTTTTAAAATTGTACAAAGATAATAACATACAGAATATCTGGTTCCATAGTTACAGTCAGTACAGGCTGTGTAGGGAAAGGGGGAATTAAAAAACGTGTTACAAAGTTGTACTGAGAGCAGGCAAGTGAAGGAGGTTAATAGGTTATCGCGTATTTACAGCAAGTGTCAGCCCTGGGAGAGCAGCGCCGTCTATCAACCACGCTCCGCAGCACTGACTTGGCTAAAGAAGTTCTTTCTCTGTGCTGTTTAGATAGGAAGGTCTGGGAATGTGAGGTGGCTGGGCTCTCCCCTCTCAAAGGCTTTCACCCGTAGGCTGCCAGCCTACGTAACCCTACAGTAAGAAAGGCTCAACTCTGTTTCTGTGGTTCAGCAGCCACAGGTCTCATGTAGAGGGCTCCCAGGACAGGGAATCCACACTGACATTCGTGTGCTGGTGGAGGGACACGATGGGTGGAAGTCAACTGAGACAGGTCTACAGATCTGAAGGCAGCCACCTGGCTCCTCATAGTGTGTAACCCACTGGGGCACAAGGACGTGCAAACCAAACGTGCTCCTCCATGGCCCTCACCGCGAGGAAGGTGCCAAGTGCCGAGGGGTGGTTGTGGAGCAGATGTTCCTGCACCAGCTAGCCTCTCCAGCCTTCCCAGCTGCTGCACTAGAAACACACCAGGTCCTCCTCATGCCTTGGAAACTATCTCGGCTACTACCCCCACCTCTATCCCTCCCCATAACTATTCAGCTGCCCTATCAGCTCAGGAGAGACATACCCCAGCCCAAATTCCGTAGAAGGCTGAGGAACCAGCGGGCAGGCTGACACAAATCACATTCCTATGGAAACAGCACTCTATTTCGGAATCTCAGAACAAAAATCACGTTCCTTCAGAACTCCCACTCTCCCTTCCCCTGCTCAGCCCCTTCTTCCCCACGCTCCCTGTGAGCAGCACCACACGCTCTCACACACGCGTGCACTCACACAGACGTTTGTCAGCAGCTAACCAGCCGTTTCCCATCACGTTTAATCCGTTCATCCTGGTTTGTCTTTGGTTGAAAGCAATAATGCTCGGGCAGTGAGGAGAGAGCAGTGGGTTCAGGGACAGTCGAGCAGCATGGGACAACACAGTGGTGGGGCTGCAGCACCAGCTGCGTTGTGGCCACTGGACTGTAAGTTAATCAGTGCATTTCTTTAGGAGGTTCTGTTTTTCTCTTGCATAAATCATGGCCAGTTTTGCTGGCCTGAGATGTGACTGATCTATTTGATGCTGATCACAGCCTCAGCTTGTCAAATCTCTTTCTTTGAAGAAATAATTTTTTCCAATTCCACGTTTTTCCCCTAGACCGCTCAAAGGAATTTCACATTGCAGAGACCATCTCAGAGACAACAATATTAAAATAACCTGAGGCTTCCCTGGGTGACATGTGGAGAGGGAACACTGAGGGTACAATTCCCACTTGCCAGCAACCTGAACTGATCCCATTTGGAATCAGAGACACATGGCAGACTCCAGAGATTCAAACCTAGACTACCTGTCCAGGCACTTGGTTACAGGGTGTGGGTTGAGTCAAACAAAAGCTAGGACAGGTATAGAAATATTCACCCAGATCTCAAAAAAACCCAAAGGACGGCAGAATCTGCATGGCTGACCCAATGGTTTGAGTCCGTTTGTGTTCTGCCAACGCCTGGCATGTTGCTTTCTAGACAAAGGCAAATCTCCTCCTGTTAACTGTGGTTGCAACCAAGTTACTGTCATATAGATAAACATAAGCACTCTTTGAGGAAAAAAAAAAAAAGAATGAAGAGAGACTAGTTTTGGCATTAGAGATTGTACCACACAAATGCAGCTGTAGTTGAAGAAGCAAAAAAGTGTGTTCAATATCTAGTCTTCCCTGGAGCCTGGTTGGCCATTTACTTCACTGAAAACCAAGTTTCTGTACAACTTCCCCACTCTCCCCTCCAAACCTCTAAGCACGCACACACACACACACACGCACCTCAATCAAAAAAAAAAAAAGAAATCAAACAAACAGAAAACATTGAGAAGTGCCTCCTTAGCATTTGTTTTTCCTGGAGAACCTTTTTGATTCAGAAACTGCAGGATGTACGAAAGTGTTTGCTTCTATTTCCAACTAGAGGCATTTAATGCCTCATGATCAGTGTAAAGAAAACAGAAAAGGGAGAGGGGGGAGAAAGGAAAATCGTAGAGAAGGGGAGAAAAAGGCTGGTTTTGAAAAATATTCCCTAACAATGCTACAAAAAAAATCCTGACATTAAATACAGACAAACTGTATTGAATAAAAATTGCACTAGTCCTCTGGGCACATCAATAATAAATTAAATACTTAATTTCACTGATTAAAAAAGACAGCACAAAATCCATAACAAAAGAACATAAAACCCCCCAATACTGTATGTAGGAAAAGTGCACAAAGTTGCTTTATACATTGAATCTAAATAAAGTACCAATACATGTTAAATAGATAAATTGTCTTGCAAGACGCTGCTTTTTGCACCGGTATTTACATAAGCTTTAAACTTCATGTGCTTCAGCAGTGAGTCTGAGCTTCAACGGACCTAACTGTACATGATTTGTGTACGGTTCTCATGAGCCGCTAAAGCCGAAGGTTAAATCGAACGACCCTACGTGGAAGCCACGTCTCCAGTTCTCACTGGCTTACAGGAAGGATCAGTCGTATTTCTCACTCCTCATAAAGAGCTGGAAAACCAACTGGGATGTTTTAAGTTGCTGTACACATTAAAAAAAAAATTGCTAGATAACAACCATGCTGAAATTCATCCACAGAGTAGGACCATGGCAGCGCTTTCCAGATCTTTGAAGTACCCTGAAAGATGCCAGCTTTGATTCAGTGGGGCCTTTTCCTGGGAAAAAGCTGGTCAGCATCCAAGGCCACCTGAGCTCTGCAGAGCACTTCACAGATGCTTTACAAGACCACAGGTTTCCTCCTGACCCCTCTGAGGCTGATAGTAACACCACCACCAGTTGAAGAGTGCTCAGCTGACAAGGAAGAGAGGGTCAAGTGAAGGCACCACCCTGCTCAACAGGGAAGCCCATTTAAATTTAGGGTGATTTGGACCAGAAAGAATATAAAGTCCAATGCAAAGGTCCGAAAGATAAAGCTCCATGAGGATGTAAAGCGGCAACCTTCTGTAAACCTGCCCAAGAAACGCTGAGTGGGCAGTGATGCTGGCTACACCCTCACGCAGGTATCAGGAAGAAAAATTTGAACCCAGGGCATATTAAAACGCAAACCGAAGAAGACCATGTAGCAGCACCGCAGCAGCAGCCATGGACAGTGCTCATCCGCCTGCGTTTGGTATCACTGCAGCTGTACGCCTGGAGCCAGCCCTCTTCCATCAGTGACAGGACTCCAGGGACACATGGGAGCTTCCGTCAGAACATGGTGCCTACTTACAAAGAAATTGTCCTCTGAAACTGAATGGCAGCAAGGATGGCATTTTATGCCATGCTGCTTCATCCCACACGTGGTCCTGAATCACTCCCGAGTGTGCCACAGCTGAAGAGAATGTGACCACAGACCAACTATCTGTCCTCTGCCAACCATTAATGGCACATCCTCCAGCTTCTACTCAGAGAAGAGTTCGGAGCGAGTATTGCCTGGACAAAGACTACAGGATAGCTTCAGACCAGGCGTCAAACAGCTAAGAAGACAGAATGCAAGGGGTGCACTTCTCCTCCAACCCATCAGCGTGCTGTCAATCCAGGTTCACGCAAGCCAGGAGTTACATGGCCCTGGTCCTTGCTGGGTGCAGAGCACTGACCTCCTGGGACAGAAAGAGTGGGGCGATGGATAAAATGCCATGAAGGGTATTGCCAATGATGAAACGGCTGATGAGGCCAAGGTCATTAATTTTTATTTTCCAGGATTAGTGGAAGGCAACTGTTTATTATTTAGGGAAGCACGAAAGGCCCTGGGGCCAGACTCTGCATGGGCAGTGATCTGCAGCAGCTTCAGCACAGTCCCTAGGACCAGTCCAGATTCACAACAGACCATGAGGACAGAGGTCAGAGCTCAGCACTTGGTACCGCACATCCCAAAGCAACAAAGGGAACAAGGATGAGGAAGCAACAAGACAAAGATGGACTTCAAGACCTAGAACACACAGAAAACCGTGGTCTGGCTGCAGCAGAACCTGGGACAGCACGTTCCTAAGGAAGCAGGTCTCTGCCCTGAAGTGAGCAGACACCCTACTAGAGAATAAGTGGAGTTTATTATTCCACTTTTAGATGTGTGGGTGGACACTGTGGGCTGTTGGTTCAGTCTCTGAGGGCAGGATCTTGAGTAAAGAGCTGGATCACTCTAGCTTCAGTATCTGAAGACACAATTATGTCAACAGAAACAAACCTGCAAAGGTTTAATCCACCAAGGGCTGCAGCTTGACAGCAGCCACTATAGAAGATAAAGAAGTCAAATGCATATTGGATGAAAAAAGATGATTGTGTTATCACTGCTGATGCAATGCATGGGGGTGGGGAACTCTGCCTGGTATTCTTGCATTCCTTGCAAGATCCTGCTCCTCAAGATCCCAGCACTATCCCTAAGGCACTATGGCCCAAGCCCAGAGCCAGCAGCCGAGGTGGCCAGGCAGGCTGAATACCAGTTGGGAACTGCCACCCACGAGTCCTGAAAAACTCCCATGACAATTGCAGTTGAGGGCATTCTGAAGAGGCTCTTAGAGGAGCGCACCTCAGCTTGGCATCCAAGCTCCCAGCCAGGGGACGATCTGCCCATGGTAGGTGTGCTCTGCAAGCCCTCCTGAGACAGGATTCCATGGATACAGCACCCCTGCAGAGCTACTGTGGCATGATCCCCATAACAGACCATAAACGTAGCAACAAAGCGCTCCATGTAGAAAACACATTCCCCGACTCCAGCCAAGAATAGTGTAAGAAAAAGGAAAGCAACAAAAAAGATTCTGCCGGTCACTGGACTTGGGGAACTCAAAAGCCCCAGCTGCTGAGATACCCAATTCACATGCTTCAGCACGTGGGGGAGAGCGCGGAGGGACGCACATGCAAGTAGAAGTCTCCTTCACAGAGATGAAGTCAGGAATCCAAAGTGACCAGGAAATACATGGAATCAAAGTCAAATGGCACCGTGCAGCCAGCCGTTTAGGCAGCGGGAGCTGGACGTGGCTTTTCTTCCCTGACAAAGCCCATCGCCAGCGACAAGCTTCTCCCAACCTCAAAAAAAAAAAAAAAAAAAAGAAAAAAGAGCACTGCTGCTTCCATAACACTGCATGGACTGCATCTTGGCCCAGGAAGCAGGTGAGCTATGGCTTTGAGCAGCTAACCACCAAGGGTGAAAAACGGGAAGCGTGGCTGCTATAGTCCTGAGAGCAATCAAGGTGAGAAGCCATCGCTCTCAATCCTACCCCTTCTGTTGTGCCTTCCGGAGCAAAATATCCCTGCCCCACAAAAAAAGCCTGTTCCTGACTTCGGAGGTCATCTCTGAGGTTTCTAGACTGGCCCCAGCAGCTCCCAGATGCTGCAGCAGTCCCCCGAGAGCAGGCTGCTGGTCACGCTGTCAGGACTGAGGGCTCCACGTCAGAATCCCTTGAAAACAAACTGTCCAGACAAGAACTCAGTACACAGTAACCGCACTGAAGCAGAGACAGGTTCATCCAATCACATTGTTGGCGAGTTTCTCCTGGTGATAGAGGGTTTCCTTTTCTTCGCCTTTTTTTTTTTTCCTTTTTTTTAAATTTTTTTTTTTTAAATGCTAAACTCATCTCCCATACCTTTTCACACACTCAAATCCACTTGCCATGGTCTGTGGTTATGCCCTAGGAGTCTCCTACAGAAAAAAATCAACCATCCAGTAGTCAAGCATGAGAACTTAACACTAACAGGAAGGCCCCTTTCTCCTTCCTGTGCGCATCTCAACCTACATGTGCAGGCATCAAGAACAGACCAATCTGCAAGAAACACCAATACACCAAGGACGGGGCTTCTCAGGGCTTCTTGAAATTCAGCTCAACTTCAAGACAGCAAAGGGGAGGTGGGGGAGTTGTCACTAACACTCATCTATATTAAGGCTGATGAACTCCTGTATACACTTCCTGTACTGAAGCTCAGTTGGGCTGTTGCTGGGATATTGACCTGGTTGTCCAAAGGGGCCCTCTGCTTCTCGCATCTCCTCATTCATCCGAGCCAGACGCAGCCTAGAGGGAAAGAGAGAGAGCACAAGGGAGAGAGGTTTGGTTAATTCCCTCCCCGATGGCTATCTGCAGGCAGCGTTCCTGTATCCTGAACTGCGTTCAGTTTTGGACCCCCAATACCAGAAGGACCTTGAGGGGCTGGAGCGTGTCCAGAGAAGGGCAATGAAGCCAGGAAAGGGTCTAGAGCACAAGTGTGGTGAGGAGCAGCTGAGGGACTTGGGGTGTTGAGCCTGGAGAAAAGGAGGCTCAGGGGAGACCTCACTCTCTACAACTCACTGAAAGGAGGTTGGAACCATGTGGGGTCAATCTCTGCACCTAAGAAACAGGTGGCAGACCAAGAGGAAATGGCCTCAAGTTGCACCAGTGAAGGTTTAGTTTGGATATTAGGAAAAATTTCTTCCTTGAAAGGGTTGTGAAAGGCTGTCCCAGGCTGCCCAGGGCAGTGGTGGAGTGCAGGGGATTCAAAGCTGTGGAGATGTGGTGCTGAGGGACGTGGTTTAGCGGTGCCCTGGCAGTGCTGGGTTAATGGTTGGACTTGATCTTAAAGGTCTCTTCCAACCAAAACAATTTATGATTCTATACAGGCACCAGAAACTCCTGGCTGCACTTACAAGGTAACGATGTCTGCATTGGCTGCCTGGACAGCAATACTGAGCGGGTCCTGCCCATCGCCGTCCACTGCATGCTGGTTTGCCCCTCGCTTGAGAAACAAGCAGACCTGACTGCAGAAGGGAAAGAAACATCAGCAGAGCAGGAATTCCAGCTCTCTCCACCCCACACTGAAGCAGGCAGAGGGCACTGTCCTTCCACAGGCAGGCGCAGCATCACTTATATTGGTCTAAATCAGGAAACGCTGCACTGGCATGGAGAAAGGAATGGGTGTATGGGGCCCAACGACCCCCTGTCTGTCCTCACAGGAGCCATTATCCTTTAGACAATCAAGTTGTTGATGTGCTAGAAAAAGGCATGCCTTGCAAATAACCAGTTAACCAAAACCCAGCTTCCTTGCCCACATCCCTGTGACTCTCAGGGTTAACGCTGAATCTCAACCCCAGGGTGATGGAGCACATCAGAACTTACCCAGTATGTCCTAGGTATGTGGCATGGTGCAAGGGAGCTCGGCCTCGGCTGTCTCTTTGGTTAACATCTGCCCCATTCTGCAGCAGGAATTCACAGGCTATCAAGGAGCCCTGGCAAGGTAAAGAGGAATTTCTAAATCAATTCAGCCAGATAAAAGAGAGAGGATGCACGAGCACGTGCCAGGCTGTACGTTGCCCACTGTCACTGGCTGAACTAGAGTCAAGACCTCACACTCTCAGTCACTAAGCACAACATACCCCCATCACAGCTTGAATCAGAGGCGTTTTGTTTTCATCTTCATCATTCACCCAGTTGATTTCAGCACCATGTGCCAGTGCTTCTGCCATGAGAGGCAAGTTTCGGGCTCGTGCTGCCTTGTAGATCAACATGCCAGGATGCAGTTCCCTCAGGTCCTCCAGATCTGATGCTTCCTGTTCAATCTCTGCTTCACCACTTGACTCCTCTGACACCTCGCACTCTAAAAGGTGGAAAAGGATGGAGAGAGATGACCCAAAAGCTCTGCATTTCCAATTTCTTACATTCTTGGCACCAGACAGTCCTGACCACCCATCCTCACCTTCCTCTGTCACACTGTCCACCACCGAGCCAAACACCAGGATATCTGTGCTGCCATCTGTGCTTCCCCCAAGTCCGCTGTCACTGCTCAGACCTGCAGGGCCAACAGAAGACAAACCAAGCCCATTTTAATACACAGGCATTCCAGTCCTGGGCACAGCTGAGACCACGGGGGAAAAGGGCTGCGCAGAACGTCACACACACGGCACTGGGCACCGCTGGAAAGGGAGAGGGGGGACTGCTATCCCATTTAGCCCCATCCAACAAAACTGCCCAAGGAAAAACTACAAAGCCTTATGGTGTCCACATCCCCACGCTGCCCTTCATGCAGGGATGCTCCAACATTGCCACAGCGCTTTGGACTGGTGAGGACAGCCCTTGCTGCAATCCATGAAGGACACCGTGACGTCAACTGGAGCAGAGCAGCAGCAGAGACAGCTTTGCAGCAAGTTATGCAGCGTCATAAGCAAATTAAGATGCTCCTCTGCTTTTACAACTAAGAATCTCAGTTTCCACTCTATCCAAAAGCTCTTCCCAGAGCTTTTCAGTTGTCACTGGGGTACTAGCCAATGCCTTGCTCTCGTGACTGATTATTGGCCATGACTGGGATAAATAATATCAACAGTTGTATCTCAAGCCAAACTCTTCAAGCCTTGTCCATTGGCCCATTCACCTTCACAGACACCCCATCCCTTTTCCCACAGCGCTTCCCACCCTCCCTGCTTAGCTGGAGAATGCCACAAGACAGCTGACTACAGACAAAAAAAAGGAGTCATGAAGCACTGAAGCAACTTGTCCAAGGACACACCATGAGTCAGCAGCTGAGGAACTTTGTACCTTTTCCAGCTTGCACCCCAAACCAGTCAAGAAAAATGACAGAAAGGAAGGAAGAAGCACAGGCAGGAATTGCTCCTGCAGGAACAGGGATGGCACATTCACCTTTGCTCCCTTGGGAGCTCTGGCTGGATTCAGCTTCTTGCTTCTTTTAACTTCCCAAAGACTGTAAGGGGGTGTCTGTCCTCCCAGAACTCAGGAAATTTAAGTCTCCCTGATCTATCCAAAGACCTACTCTCAAAGCACTGTGATTAGAGAGGAAAACAAGCCAGGTTGTCGCTGACAAAATGTTTCTAGAATATGGGCTCAGCAATCTTTAAAAAAAGTAAGAGCAGGAAAGCCTACAAGAACTAAAGATCTGAGCCTTGAAAACCACTGCAGAACAAGACACCTTAACCTTAAAGCCTGTCTGTTGAAATCTTTGGAGCAGCTACAGCTATGTCCCAGACAAAGAACAGCCTCTCAATCAGTGGTCCTGAAATCATGCCTCACAAGTAATCCTTCAGCACTGCTCTACAGCCAAAGGAGAGCATGAAGCTTCAACAGGAAAGCTTTAAAGTGACATACCATGCATCTATTTTTATTTGCTGTCAGAAAAATCATTGCTAGTTTTTGTAGAAGGCAAACCTACTGCTGGGTGAGACCATGCTCTCCATGGTGTCTGTGGCTCCAATGAGGCCACATGGCACTACTCTAGATTTACACCAAAGCAAGAAAGGAGGATCTGGCTCACAGCACATGAACATTAATGTGTCAAATTGCCAGCTCTGCTCCCACTGAATCAGTCCTAAAGCTCCTATTT
>JAVSBS010029435.1:31877-65890 GCA_033124195.1 Coracias cyanogaster | reverse complement strand
TGACCTTGAATGTCTCCAGGGATGGGGCCTCCACCACCTCTCTGGGCAACCTGTTCCAGTGTTCCACCACCCTCATAGTAAAGAGCTTTTTCCTAATATCTAACCTAGTATCAATGTATGGCAAGAAGGAAGGAAAGACGGGAAGAAACAAAGGAGTAGGGCAGTCCCATATTACCACTGACAAGTTCTGAGGCAGAAGTCTGTGTGCACACTGGCCCTGGTGCAGGTAGTAAATCCAGTGCCCATGGGACGTGTTGCACTGGTTAGGGCACACTTGATGTTTACTGGGGAAGCTGGATTACTTGCACATGCCATACCAGATGCAGCATGCCTGCTTGTGTCTCCAAGGGGGCTGTCACGAGGCAAGCCAGAAAATTCCTTGACATCATGAAGCTTCCAAGTGGGGGGGAAAAAAAAAATCCATCTCAGAAAGCCCTGCTAACTAGCAGCTCTACAAATAGCGTTGTAGAAAAGAATAGAAATGAGTTGCACATCTTGCTGTTTACACAGGCTATGCTACCCACCAGGGTGATTCTCTGTACCCACAACAGTCTATGGGAGGCCAAGCAATGCCAAAGCTCCTGTTTCCTATGGCCAGAGTACAGACAAGTAGGTGTGAAGGGGGTCTACCTCCTTAGGAGGCAATAAGTCACTAGTTAGCAGCTTTCCATTAAAATACAAATGACGGAAGGTCTACGCGATGCTGTTAGCAGAGCTAATTCCCTGGTGTCTTTATCTTCAGTGCAAAATCCAAACCTCCAAGTCACTTCCTCATGCCAAGACACAGTCTAATATACAGCAACCTGATCATCTTCATGGAGGGCAATGGAAGCCACAACCATCATCAGGAAGAAGGTACCGGAACACTTGAGCATAACGAGTCAGAGGCTTGCAGCAAGATGTCATTTAGAGTAGGCATTACACGCTCTGTTGGCAAAAGAACTAAGTTCCCTGGGAAAATGAGATGAGACAGCATTCTCTTTCTTTTATCATTGCTGAAATATTAAAAGGATAAGACAATAAAAGGATTTGACATGTCTGCAGAGAAATGGGAAAATACAGGTAACTGGAGGCCATTCCATCTACAGGGGAGCCCATTTTGATGGGCTGTGACAGTTCTGCATCATTCTGAGGTGCTGTGACATGAAGCTTAGCCCAATCTCTCAGGTTCTGGTCTCTGCTCCTTGCAGACATGCTCTCCTGCTCGTCACCCCAGAGCACTTCAGCTGGCTCCAAGCCCACCATCCTGAACAAGGATTTTGCTGTTCTGGCTGCCTGTCTCCTCCTGCTCACAGGAGGGGAAGGCACTAACCGTGACTAGCTGAATGACAGTGAGAAGGTGATGAGTAGGCTACAGGAGCTGTGAACAGCTAAGATGCGGGTAAATATGGCTAGAAGTGGGTGGGTTTGAGGAGACAGATGGCTGTGAGGAGGATTGTGTATGATTGGGATGTTGGAGGATACAAGGAGGATAGCAAGGATTTGGGGGACAGGGAAAACTTGGAGCCTTTGACAGTAACATCACTTCAGACATTAGGAAAACCAGAAAGTCCCAGAGGGTCATGTTTCCTCCAGGGAAGTGCCATTTGGAGCGACCCTTCAATTCACAGCCAGGGGCATTGCTAGAAGGGAGTTGCCTGGAACTGTTCCTCTCAAGCAGAGATCATGACATTAACGTGACACTTTAGAAAGACCTTCTGTTCTGTGAAAAACATGTAGCATCAGTGAAAGCAGCCATGCTACAGACCGAGGCCACACTTTGCTTAGGAAGCAGCAAGCAGGAAATCCTAAAAGGCTGATGAAAATTCAGCTAAGAGACTTTCACAGTGCAACAGCTTGTGAGCACTGAAACCAAACAAAGTGATGCTCTGTAACTGCTGTGGTGGTTTCTGGGTCCTTCAAGTGCAAACTCAGTGCTTAACTGTCAGGGGACCAGAAAGCCTGAGGGGTAACAAGATTATGCAGTACTAGAGGAAGCTTCAGAGAAGGAATCACTTATCCAACCCATTCAGAGGTCTCTAATAATTCCAAGTCTTTTTTCCATGCAAATACAGGCTGTTTCTGTGCGTACAACAAACTGTTCACTGAACCATTTAGTGTTTATTTATTCCAGTGTAACAGCAGCACATTTCAGCCTTGCTGTGGTGTATACCTTGAATGCACCCCATAGCCAAGTAAAAGATCCTTTAATCTTGTATCATTTCCTTGTTACACGAGGGAAGGAAATGGAGGTCAAAAAGGCATTGATCTCATGCATTAGAAACTCACTGAAAGGGTTTGAATCGTTTTGCACAGCCATGTATGAAACCCATTGACTATCTCAAGGGAAACTAAACGCACAAATACCGAGCGAGGCTAGAACATGAAACCTTTGCTTCCGTTTTATCAAGGTCTCTGGCAGCTGTAGGAATCATGACTAGTGCAGGAGGCATATAAGCCTAGCATTCCCAGTGACCTATCAGATGAAATATTTATAAATTATTAAAAGTAGGGCTCATGCACAGAAAGCCATTTCTCAGCTCCTGGCAGCACAGTCGATACTTCCACTCTCACATATCTCCCCATCCCAGCACTGACAGGTTGGACACTCATGACATGTCCTGCTTGTTAGGATATTTCTCTTAACTGTTATAAATTTACAGCTTTCCAAGGGCAAGATTCAAGCTGCATTGTGCCCCATCTTCCCTGCATGGAACCTGGTCATTCCTCCATTGTGGAAGGCACCCATTTTTTTAGCTGGCATTTATTAAGGTGCAGCAAAACATGAGCTGGCTCATTCCATTATACCGCCTAAGATGAATATACAGCTTCACAGAAAGGAGCATACTTGGTTTTGAACAGGAAAATAATAATCACATGCACAAACTACACAGCATCTAGCTCTCTTACTGATGAATGTACATGTCTCCAACACCAATATCAAAGAACTGCAAAGCAAGTTGCTTTGCAAGCTCAGAACGTGAATTTTAATGTGCTGGTAGATAATTTGTGGTCTTAAAACATCACTGCAATGAAGCAGATGCTTATTCCTCTTTTGCTCTGAGCTGACTTGGCACCACCTAGGCAGGTTCGTGGGTTGATAAGGCTACATTAATCTCTTTTGAGATACTGTCTCCCTCTGCAGAAAGGGAATCTGAGTTATTACTCACCGGTTCCATGTTTTGAAAGCATTGCTAGCTCTCTTGAAGAGGTAGCCTTCCATCACCACTCCATTCGGGGCATCAACATTAAACTCCACCTTTGAGTCATCATAGGAGAAGTCCTGCAAACAGAAGGAGACTGAGACTCTAATGTGACTGTACCCTCTAGGACCAAGATGGAAACGAGCCTAAACAAAACATCAAGAAAAGACAAACACCTCTGTCAAAATCCCAAGGTTCAGGCAGCGCTGCCTGTCATGGCATATCCCTGTGCCTTAGTGGGCTGCAGCCACGAATAGCAGTCATGAATTATCCTCATTCCAATAAGCTTATCTGTCCCTCCTGTTTGCAGGAAAGTACTCAACATGCGGTATTTCCCCGCTCTGGTACCTGATAAAAGCAGGTAGCTCATCCTGAGGGCTAAAAATTCTCAATATTTGGGTAGTGCAATGGGGAAAAAAAAAAAGCAATAGAGGTGCTTTTCACTGGCTGAGTTAGCAATGTGGCTGCCACCTCCCCATTCTGCAAGGGACCAGGAACAGAACAAACCCCAGCCTTCTCACACAAGGAAAAGAGGCATGAGGATTTCTAGAGGGGAAGACTTATCAATTCCATTTTCATTTGCTATCATCACATGCCATCTCCAGTCTGTGCTCCCCCAATTCCCCACGCTATGCTACTAGTCAGAGCTGCTTTGTCAGGCTTAGCAGGGATTCATCAGAGAGATCTCATGGATTCTGACAGCTGGTGAGCAAGACAGAGCAGAGAGAAGAGCAGCTGCTCTCACCAAGCATGGGATCCTTCTCCCCGGGCAATGGTCTGCCTCCTTCCCAAGAGAAACTAGGTCACAAAACCTAAACGACTTTCCCCTCTAACGTGGGAACTGAGGCACATGCTCTCTTTGCACACTGATTCCGCTCTAACGATACATTCTATGCACAGCTCCTCCTGTCCTGAGTGCAAATACTTACCTCTGTACTGCTTGGTTCAGAGACACAACGGCGCAGCCAAAACAGCCCCATTAAGTGAAGTGCCCTTCCTAGCTCAGCACACGAGACCCTTGTGATGCAGTGTTGCCAGGCAACGGGCACTCCACTCTCATTAAAATGAGTTATTTTCATGCTCAGAGATGCAAGTGTGCCTGGGAGGTGTCATCATAATAATAATACTGATACAGAAGGAGGAGATATAATGGGACAGGACTGAGTCATTCCTTGGAAAGGCAGCATGATGCCCAATTAGACACTGGGAACTGCTGGAAGGCACCCAATTAAGAGAGGGCTGCTCAGCCCTGAATTTTCTTGCCATAAGAGGGTTAATCCCACAGGGGTCCTCTTCTGCACATGTCTTTCATGCACATATTTGTGAACAAAGGCTAGAGGGAATTTTCCTCTTACTCATAGATATTTGAATGCGTGATTTTTGTAGAGCTGCTCCAAACTGACCATTCTATAAATCTGATCTGTGCTGTTTTATAGTAAATAATGCAAACATCCCTAAATCTGCACCATGTTGAAAAGCACACCATGAGCGTAGGGCAAAACCCTTCTAAGCGCATCTTAGAAGTGACCACTTAGCTGGCCTCATTTTGGGGAAGAGGTAAAAATAAGGGGGAGTGTCTAAATATAATTACTTGACTTCTTCAGCTGTTCTTATAGAATCAAGCAGTGTGACGGTAAGAAGGATATATTGCTGATAAGTGCAGGAGGAACAGATGGGCCATATACGTCACTAGAGTAAATCCACTGAAAACCAGTGGAGTCAAGCCAGGTGTGAATTTAACTTCATCAAGTATTGTATTACACCTCCCTACAAACTGAACGGCTAAAGCTGAAGGCCCATTGAGCTGTTCCTTGCCTTTGAAGGAACTCTAACCTGCACCAGGCCTGGTTTTAGAAATAAAATGGTGCACAAAACCACCATGCGCATATACAGCTATACAGAAAACCGTCTCGATGGTGTCCAAACACAGAAAGAGATTGCTGGGGAAAATTGCTTGTGTTTGCATTCCTTCGAAGCTATTTCTCTTCCTTGTTCTCTTGTTGGTTAGGAAACATCCCCAGGCCAAATTCTGCTCCTGTTTCCGCTGGTGCAATTCCTGAGCAACTCCACTGCTATCAACAGAACTAGTGCAGGGCAGCAGAGGGCAGAATCCATGGACTAGAGGTGCCAGCTGCATTTGTAAAGTAGGTTCAAATGAAGGGAGAGATCAGAGGGATAAGGACCAGTCTGCCTCTCATCCCTTGGGCATGCAGCAGCCGGATCCTCAGAGACACTTTGTCCTATTCCACTGCACTCTGCTTGGAAGCACAAAGTCTTTGCAAGAGTTTCTCTCTCAAAGAGAAAGTCTCTCTTTGCTGAGAGACAAAGTCAGGGAAAGGGGAGGTGGAAGAAAAAAAATCCTGAAATTATCCCCTTTAACAGTATCATTTTTCGTCTCACTGCCAGGCAAAGGCCAAAAGAGAAATGTTCAGAAATAGCTCTGGGAGCTGAAAGGCAAAAATCACAACAAGTGCAGCTGTGAAAGCTCCAGCGCGCTAGAGCGAGCTTAAACTATGGGCTTAAACAATGGACTTCTTGCTGTAGCCCATACAGGGAACTTTCTCACCACAGCCATTGAAAAGAGAGGACAAATTTCTAGAAAAAAAAATAAAAGAGTCACAAGAACATCTGCTGAAACCCGATTCCAGGTCAAAGCTAGCTTTGAAGATGTCTGAGGAGATCATCTTGCCAATGGTCTTGAAACATCATGGTAGCCTGTGGCCACAACGAGATATACACAGATGTGTGACCATGAATCCCCTTAACTGGCAAACCTGCCCTTAAAGTGTCTCTGTTCTATTCATTGACACAAAAAGGTTTCAATCTTGTTAATTTCTAAGGATATCAGGAAGAAGTTCTTTACTGAGAGAGTGGTGAGGCACTGGAACAGTCTGCCCAAGGCAGTGGTGGAGTCACCATCCCTGGAGGTGTTCAAAAAATGTGTAGATATGGTGCTTCAGGACACAGTCTAGTGATCTGCGAGATGCTGGGATGAAGGTCGGACTTGATGGTCCTAAAGGTCTTTTCCAGCCCAAATGACTCTATGATTCTATGAAATAAGTCAAAGGGTCCTGGCTGATGGACACTGCTCCTGCTGAGCACAACATCCACAGTGCCATCTGGAAGTCTCTTGGTGACTCTTCTTACAAGGGATGTAGCACATCCATGGATTGTCTGACTCCACATACAACTAGGAAATAAAAACCTTCCAGTCTTGTAAGCCAACCCGCGATGTCTGCGGGGTTCTGGGGGAGAAGGAAGATGCCACCCATTCTGCAACATTCAATGTGACTGATTCAAATCCTACCCTTGACAAAGCAAGGGAAGAGAGTCCACACATATGCTGCCTCTTGTCCCCTCTTTTTCCATTTCCTGCTATACATGAGATTTTAAGGCATGATTTTAACAAACTACCAAATTCTTCCCATAATTGCAACATGCAGGGAGTAGGCAAGTCTGCTCTAAATGAGTCTGAGCCGAGTTATTAAGTTTGCATTTAGCACCTCATTGTCTCTGTGAAATGAAAGAATGCTTGACACAGAAAAGGCTTCCCAGGAGTGGGATCTGAATGGCTTTGGCTACAACTGCATAAGCCACCGTGATTAGCAACAGCAGTGACGTGTTGGATGACACACTGGTAAAATAAATGAGATGTCTTCCAAAATGAGAAACCAGATCTCTGCCATCATCTGCTTCCTTTTCCTTCACCAACTTGGTAATCACACAAATCTTGTCTCACTGTCCCTTCCCCTTCCCAGACCTGTCACTCGGAGTTTACACACCAGCCTGCCTGGGAACTGATATTCTTTTAGAAATGACATCACAATGGTTTCCATGGGAGCACAGCGAATGCTGCTGGAGCAACAATGAAGTAACACATTCCAAGACACAGACCCATAGGGATGTGGAAAAAAAAAGGACATTAATGTGGACACTTTCAAACCAGCAAATGAAAAGCAAAAACTCAGCACAGGCACAGAGAGGAAAAGGAAGAAAATAAAAAAAAAAAAAAAGCCCTATTTGAAGGTTGCCTTATGGCCCCCATAGTTAAGAACTCCCTTGTCCATCTCCACACAGCATGCAGAGGCTGCTTGCACTGCAGAGACCAGACAAACTCTTCCAATTGCTCCTGCAAACCCAGCTCTTCATACAGAGAAAATGTCTGATGAAAGGAAACATCTCCAGCTTCAGTGAACAGAGTTGATACGATGAAGCAAGATGTCCCTTATCACCCTGGAATCCTTGGCAGGGCAGGGGGGGTCTTCTAAGTAAGGAGCCCTGTCTAAGAGCAGACCCACTGAAGAAGGAAAGTCTTGTCTATAGGCTCATTCCTATCCCAAAGAGCACACCACCTGCCTGAGCAGGTAGAACCTTCCTCTAAAATACCAAGACTTCTTTAAAATACAATCAGTATGGTGATGGCCCTCTCTGGAAAGCCACAGCACTACTCCCTGGATGAACCAGCTCTGTGTGGAAATAGCGATATTGTCCTGTTCTGCACAATGTTTTGATTTCTACTGATAGAAAACACAATCAGAACTAGGCAGTCATGCCTGGTGACTCATTTCAGTCCAGTTGGTTTTAGCTGTTCAGAGAAACATATCTCACTGCCAAACCCCCACGTTATTTTATTTTCAATCAATACCACTTAGGATAAGCGACAGCACATGCGATAGAGGCACACGTCTCACAGCAGACAAAGGCTTTATCCAAAAGTGCCCCCTCTAAATAAGCAACGATGCTCAGTATTTAACAATAACATTACGTACAATCTAACAACATTACGCATTGAAAAACTCCCAGAGCAGTGTTAAAAGCGGTGTGTGACTAGTCTGGCTGTTTGATTATAAAGACAACATAACTCGGAGGAATATTCACATTCCCTGAAGAGAGACACACACCCCTTCCACACAACTATCAGTGCACGCACATTCTGCTCTCTTCTGCTGCTTGAATAGATTTCAACCTTTCCTCTCCCTGGCTGTTTTTACCTCTGTGTATATGCTGCGTACAATCCAAGACCTCAGAGGCAGATGGAATTTGGAGGAGGGCTCCTCCACCTACATTCCCGTTCCGCTCAGACAGCTTTCGTTCATTCTGGCCAAATCCCATTTATAGACCTTTTGTTTCCTGAATTTCCTAATGCCAATTGATCTCCCTGCTCTGGAGCTTGCCAGCAGATGATGCACAGATCTGTGCCCTGCCCCAGAGCTTTTCCATCCCCGAAACAGAGCCAAACCCGTTTGCTCTCCCGCAGTAATAAAGCTGTACTTGCTTTCGGATCACATCAGCAAGCGAGGTCCCACAGCCACAATCCCTGTTCCCCCAGAGAAAAGTGCCCTCTAAACTTCCTCCCCTGCAGGAGTCTCCTTACCAGGAGGTATTCAAGCCTGCCGAAAATCTTCATGATGCCAGCGGCAAGGGAGGTTTTGCTGCTCTCGCCTAGAGAGCAGGGAGCAGCTCTGTGTCCTCTCGCTCTCCCTTCGCTCTCTAGAGCAGCATCTCTGCAAAGCACCGTGGGCTGGCAGGGAAGGAGGGATTTCTTTTTCAGCCCCTTCTCCTTTACCCCTCCTACTCCTTTTTGGGAAGCTTTAAGCTGCCGTTGGCTCCCGTCAGAGCAAGGGGCACTAGGCGAAGGAGGCCTGGCCCCTGGGGACCACCTGCTTGCCCCCTCCTCATGCCTCCTATTCACAGTCAATCAGCTTAGAGCAAGGGCTAATTACCATACAGCTGCCATGGAGGCACAGAAGGGAGGGGGAGAAGCCAGGCAGCACAGAGCAAAGTTGACAGGAAGATGCTCACCAAATGCCTCCCTGACCTTAACAGAGCCAGGCTTGTCTGCCTGCAGCAGGGTCTGCTCCCCCCAGCTTCCTGGAGCAAAGCCACCCCTTGGCCAGGGATCCCAGCCCTGCAGCCACAGAAATCAGGGTGCTGAAGTGCCATATGGCCCCTGGTTTGTTATCTACCAGCTGGGCTAAATGAGGCAGAGAGCTCTGCCTTGGCACTCCGTCCTCCCTTCCCCTGCAAACAGGCAGCAGAAGCACAATTGCTTCCCCCACTGCTCCAGACCAGGGAACAAATACGAGGCTGCAAAGGAGATTTTATACAGCTCTGTATTCTTCCCCTTTCAGTCCCTGTCAGTTTTGGTGCAGTGCAAGGATTCAAGGAAGGTCAGGATCTGCGAGGAAGGAGTGGTTTAAACCTTACCATTTCTCTCCTCATTTCCCATGGGAAAAAGTTCCTAGGCCTGGGTGTTCCATCATTAAGTTCTCCAAAATTTTTCAGAGTGGCCCAATCTACACCAGGCCTCGTGTGTCTTCATGCATCCATCTGAAGCAACTGAGCCCACATAAAAACAAACTCATGACGCGTGGTTTGGTTCAATACCCAGGAAAAATGTGGGAAGCTACGAGATATCTCCTCAGCCTTTGCAGAAAGGAATTCCATACTGCAGTCCTTGCACACAGGCAGTCAGAAGAGAGGCACCTCCAGCCTCCACAATGAAGCTCTCCTCTCTCTTTGCACAACAGAACTCAAATATTTATTGTAGCCCATAAAAATTGAGACTCTTCCTTTCCTCTTGCTGATTTTATTGGGACTCTTATTGTGCAAGTGAGCATTATTTTCATATGACATGTGAAGCTGCCAAGGGAGATATTTAAAGTTTTGGAGCCAGGAAGGCAGAGAGGGCAGTAGTTAAAATGACAACTTGAAGTGACAGCTGTCCTAGGAATGTGCCCCAAAGGTGGCAGATGTTCCACGGAGGGAAGATGGGCAGAGGGTGGCATAGGAAAAAAGGCACCTGAATTCCAGTATCAAAGAAAAATGTCAAGATTTGTGCCGAGTTTTTCCCTCTTACCAAATTTATTTTAATTAAAAGAATGAAACAAAATGCTTTCGGATCACTTCCTGATGAACTTGGCTCTTAGAAGGCTGCCTTTCATGCCTCATAAAGCTGCCCAAAGACAAGTCATAAAATCATAATGGTTGGAAAAGACCTCTAAAATCATCAAGTCCAACCATCAACCCAACACTACCATGACCATTAGACCATGTGCTGAAGTGCCACATTCTACAGTTTTTTAACACCTCCAGGGATGGTGATTCCACCACTGCCCTGGGCAGCCTGTTCCAATGCTAATCACACTTTCAGTAAAGATTTTTTTCCTAATATCCAATCTGACCTAATTCACTGAACAAGGTCACGTCTTCAGAACCTACACAGCTCCCACACCCCAAGAACGCTTCAAAGTGTATTACTTAAACTGGATTCCCTCCCTTTCTGTCATGCCTTAGAAGGTTGTTTGGGAAGACATTGTGTTGAGGAAAAAGGATATTTCTGCCACTCATCTCTAATTAAGCACAACTCAATCTCCAAATTTAAGAGACCAGAGGGTATTCTGGGCCCAGCATGAAGACAAATCTTCAAACACGTGCTGTGCTCCCTTTGGAGACAGCGAGATGCTCACCAGCTGTGGAGTGCCATGCTCCATTACAAAGGGAGGAACAACACTGCCTCAGAGTAGCTCAAAAAGTCTCACAACATTTCCAGGCAGGAAGCTTTAAATCCTAAATTGCAGTAGGGATGTTCAGCTCTCCTACAAGCTTATGCAGAAAGAGCCACAGCTCCATGCATATTTATCCTGATGAAGAGTAATTGCTCCTTCTCCCTCTTGGAGCCTGACCTCTGCTTCATTCCCTGCTAGTCCAGTCAGGGCCACACAGAGAGACTTGACGGAAATGCATTGCACTAGAGAGATTTTCCATGTTCTCTCAAATGAAGTCATCACTCCAGAGTCCCAGGAGAGTTGAGGGTTCACAAATGGATGTACCCCTTCCTCAGAACACTTAACCCAAGACAGCATATGCACAGGTCGATTCACAGGGAATCTGTCATTAGCTTTCAAATCTGTTTATGGTTCCATTTCATGGGTTACGACATTTTTGAGAGACCATTAGAAAGAAAACAACAGCCACTTAGATTCCTTCTGTTGAGGTATTGATCCACCCAAGTGCCTGCCAGATATGGACCCCTCAGCGATTCCTACTCAGGGCTTGGCTTATGAAGAGATTTCTCAGGGCTCTCTGATGCCCCCTCTTACTGTGCCCACAAAGCACAAGAGAGCGTGCGGGTGTGGTGGAAGTCCACCAAACCTCTGTTATTAGCCTCTGCTGCTAATTCCCCTCCCACCAGACCCACTGTCCTCAAAGGCTCCCAAGCACCAAACATGCATTAAGTGCCAGCGAAGTCCTGCTGCCACTGCAACAGCAAAGTCTGAGTCAAGACAGCATTGCACAGAGGGAACTGAAATCTTATTTTAACACAGGACTGAAAACAACTTTAAGGATGAAACCAAACTCACTCGAAACTAGGCTTTAAAATGACATCTCCAGTGCTGAGGTTACAGCACTAATGCAATGCAAGGTTTCTTTGTTATGCTTCTAAAGGCAGGACTTAGCAAGTATTCAGAGCAGCTAGTTCTAACAATAAAGATGCCAAAAGAAGGAAATACATGTGAGTACTCACCTGTAGCAGGGTCTGCAGGGGCAGGGTGGCAATCCATGGAAAAAGAGAAGAAAAAAAAAATTAGTTGATGTTTCTACAAGCCTTGGGTTTTGAATCATTCCCAGATGAATCGTCTGGAAAAATCAGAGCCCACATTAACCAAAGATGCCTCCCTGCTGAAGGCTCAGACTTTTTTTGATAATAAATGCTATTCTCTTTCCAGTTCATGGCAGTTACTCCCAATTACAGCAGGTGAGAGCACACAGCATGGGTTACCACAGCTCAGCTGAAAACAACAGCTTGCTCAGCCATGGCAGCTCTACTGCTTGGGTCCCTATGGACCTTTCCAAAGTTATGCTACTCAAGGCTGTAGCTGCATCATGTCACAGGAGCTAAGCAAGAATCATGTGAACTGCAGTTTGGAGCAGACTTGCATGGCAGAAGCTCACTGACTGCAGCACACACCTCTCCCAACAGCAGTGCTGAGTCCTGCTCTCTCTCCCCCACGACTCATTAACTTCACTGCAGTGTGAGCTTCCTACCAATAAAGAAAAGACCCCACAGCAAGTCCTGTCTATAGGTACCAAATGAGTGCATCCACTCATTCATCTCAACTACTGTTGCTCCAGGTTATGAAGGACTAACCCAGGAAGGCCCCTCATTAGATGGCAGTTGCCACCATGTGATGCAGACTGATGCAGAGAAGTGCTGCTTGCGCCAAGCTGCGCCCCAGGACTCACCCTTTGCTGTATCAGCGCATGCTTGTGCTCCATCTCCCTCTTCTCTACGGCAGAATCAATCACCAGCTGGTCCAGCTAGAAGCAGGGAGAAGAATACCAAGTATAAAAGTCAAGAAGGAGGTTTATGGGCCACTGTGCAACTCTGCTGCCCTACTCTGGGATTACACCAGCCCTTCTTAACATTGTAAGTCCCCACCAGAGGGGGGAAAAGGGCTGTGTTTGGGTGTGCGCTGAAAGTAACCATAGCTCTTGGCTGTCACCTCGTAGTGCAGCATGGCTCATCCACCACTCATGATGCTCTGACCACTCCCCGATTACCAAGTGTGGTGGCTGAGCAGGAAAGGATGAGGATGTCCTCTCAGGGTGGGGGGTACAAACAGGCAGACTGAGTCACTCACACTCCCCATGCCCTCACCTCTGTGGCTAGTTTCTTCATGTAGGGATCCAGTTCATGGAGAAGACTGTAGCCCTGCTGGAAAAAGGTGTACTGGGCATGCATGAAGGACAGCATCTGTGGAGAGAAACAGCAGCAAGGTCAGAGCAGGTTCTGGGACAGAGTGTGCCAAGTCCTTATCCTTTATTACCCACAAACAAGTCTCTTCAAGGCCTAACCCTTCCCCTTCCCAGAGCAATCTATCCATTAGATGCCTCTCCTTCTTCTCCCAAATCCTTCCACGCTGCCATGTAACCTGTTGTGAGCACAAAGCAGGGCACCCCATCCCTGAAAGTCCCTCTGGTCCTGGCCTGTGGAGTATCTTGCAGGTCCTTCCTTCTCCCCTCTCGTTAGCATACCTGCAGCCCCCAGAGCAGTCCCAGACAGTATCTCCAGGGCAGACCAAGGAGTCGGTTATGTTGACCCATGCAACCTGAAATGGAGAGGGCTGCCTTTCATTGAGTCACTGAGAGCAGCCATAGAAAACACAGAGAGCCCTTACCGCATCCAGTATCTCAAACTTCTTCTTGGCCTGTAGGACATTGATCTGTGAAGGAATCAAGACAAGACTCTCAGCCTCAGCACCATTAGACCTGACAGTGACTACCTCATGATCAGACAGAACATGTTGGCAGATGGTCTTAGTTCAGTACTGCCGGAGTGACAGCTAGTGGAGACACCCACAGATCAACATTAATGCTGCTTAATACACCCACCGCCTGAGAAGACAGACCTGACATGAAGCCTATGAATGATTCAAAGAAGAATCCTTGACCATTCTGGGTGCAGTGAGTGTTCCTGCAGGAAACCTCCCACTTGGAAGAGAAGTTCAGTCAAAGCCAATGTGTTTCATTTCTCTTACTGAGGAAATGAAGGTCCTCTCCTCCCAGCACAGCTGCTCTTTCATATAGATGGGCTGGATTATGCCAAAAGGCAGCTCAAAGAACCCTGGGACCTACCACAACACAGGGCTTTGCTAAGCCATACATGGGTTTATAGTGGTGCAACTACAGCAGTGCCTGGTACTAGAACAAACCTTGGTGGTTTCATGCTCCATCACACACCAGTCCTAAGGATTCCCTGCCTCAGGGGGCAGAGGGCAAAATGTCCAAGGGGTGAGTCATTCAGTACCCTTTCAAACCCAACTGTAAGACCCTACTGGCCCCCCCTTATCCTTCAACTTCTTCATTCCCTACATTATTCAGCAATTTCCCTGTGATACCTTGTTCTGCACTGGGAGACCCAGTCAGAGCTGGGGGCAGAGACACCAACCTGCAACACGTAGTCTAGGGCCAGATGCCGGAAACACTTTCTGGTTATGGTCAGGGTGCCTGTTGCCTCCTCCACTTCATGGGGCTTGTGCCGAGGTGCCTGGGCATTCTTCACCAGAGAAATCTCCATGTCTTCTCGCACCTTGTCAAACTGCTTCTTAGTTTCCTTGAACTTCCGGACATCACTAGGACCAAAAGAAGATGAGATGATGAGAAACATTGTTGGAAAGCAGCCAGAACATTGTGGATACCAGGAGAGCAGGGAGACGTGCAACCAGGTACATTATAATCGCTTAGAGATCCTGCTCCAGGTGCCACTAGGATCCTAACTACCCCTCCAAGCTCCACCATGTCCACCTGGGATGACTCCAGATTAACTCTGGACAGTCTTTCTTCAGAGATAGATGGCAAGGAAAGATATTGGACCTTACATACAGTCTTCAAAGCTTTATGGAAATTCTCCAAGGACAGCATGACGAAAGCCAGGCCAGATGGCATCCAGTTCTAAAGATAATCCACAACTGCCCTCAGAATAAGTAGTGAGCAGAACACTTCAGAACTTACCTGTGAAAACACATGCTTCAGATTTCACTTCAGGAGAAGAGTAAAAACAGCAACTTTTGAAATTCAGGGCAGGGCATCCAACTAGGGCAGCCAGGCTGTTCATGTGCACATCTAGCTGATTCTGACCCTAAAACCAGTACCACTCAGGACTTGAGCTGCATAACCACAAAGCAAGGACAGCAATTCCTGAAGATCAGCTCTTAAAAGCGGCCTTCATTCCTCAAGAATAAAAGCAGCAATACTGATTTACAGCAGCTGTAACGCAAACACTTATTTTCTGTCCAGGGGAGCTCTCTTTACCTCAATTATAAACTGTTATAACTTAAAGTAGTTAAAAAGTGTCAGTAAATAGGCAGAACCCACTTATTCCTTGCCCTAAGGAAGACAACAAACTTCAGCTGAAGATGACAGACAGTAAATGTTAAACTCTACCCTGCAGCAAACTGAAGTTGCAGGTACTGATATATAGGTCAGTCTCTGGCCAAGAAAACCTACCACAGGCAGGTACAATGAGACTCAATAAAGGCTGGGTGATTGGATTACTGTTCTGCTGAGTTATGTGGCCACGTAGCTCCCTTCACAGGAAAAAAAAATAGGGTCTCTTTGTGCATTTTTGGGTCACTTGCAGCAAAGGCTGCGGGGATTTTGAACAGTTCTTGATCCAGTTTTGGTGAGGATGACTTCCTCAGCTGTGCACATCCCCAGTGGAGAGGAGCAGGAGTTTGGAGGCATGTGGTACCGCTGGAAATTCCCAGCTAGCTCTAAGCCAGGCTGCAGCAGCACGACTGTAACCTCAAGAGCTGGCTAATGACACTCTCATACTCATCAAGGTCTGGGGCTAAGGCAGTCACAGAGCATCTGGCTACTGACAGCACGGGCTGGGCAAGCTGATATCTCCTGTGTGCACCAAGTGATTAAAGCAGGCAAAGACCTTCACAGCTGGAGGACAGAGAGGGCAAGTTAGAGGGTAGATATTGCCCTCTTCTATGTATGAATCGCCACGCAAGGACACAGCTCCCATTGTTCCTTTGTTCCCCATCATCAGCCCAGAAGTTGCAGACTGGTCTTAGGTGGATTATTCAAAATGGTCCCAAGTGTAGAATTTATTTTCCAGCCAAGGGCAAGAGTAATGCAGATATCAAAGCAACAGGGCCTGCAAGTGCAGAGGTTGAATGCTAGAAGTGCAAAACCAGAGTAAGCTGCAAAGATGCTGAAAGGACGACAGACCCAAAACGAAGGTGAAATTCCCCCTTCTGCATGCCAGCCTTAAGCAGATTAAATCTGAGCTCAGCAGTGAAATTATTATAGAGAAGATGGGGGTAGGGTGAGTGCTGGGCAAGAAGATGGGGATGAGGAATGGGTGGGTGTCAGCCAGAGACCCCCTCCCTCCAAACACACAGCTGCTGAGGCACTCACAGCCCATTGCCAGTTCCCATGGCAACCAGCTCCTGCTTAGCTGAAGGCCTCAGTTGCCTCTCTGACCTATATTCAGCTGCCTTGGGATCCCATGCTGCACTAGCTACCTGCCCTGGGGAAAAGCGGCACTCAGAGGAATCATGTTAATGGAGCCATGGCAGGGACAGCCTGCTGAGAGCCTTGGTTGAAGGTACACACTGTCCCCATCCAATTAACCTGCTGGGCCCAGTTCTTCTGCACATCAGGCCTGCCATGTGCAATCTCGCATCCTTCAGATGCAATATTCTGCATTGCCAGCACCAAAACATTGTAGACTTCCTTTCCAGTAGCAAGTAACTCTGAACCAGTGGTTGAGCTCCAAGGTGAAGGCACAGGGATTGTTAGCTACTCCTCCACACAAAGACGTGCTCTCCTGTCTCTCACCTTCCAGCCAGATGCTCAGGTTTCTCCAGAAGTGCAGGGCTGCTGTCATTTTGAGTGACTAAGTTGGATCCCAAAGTCATTTGGCTGCAAAGTTCCCTCCTTCTGCAAGCACACACTGGTTTAAACCACTAAGGAAACCCAGCATTGAACATAAGGTAACATAAGATGTGGAGCTGGCCCTGCTCTGCAGGAATCTGAACTCTGGGATGTGTTTGACCTAGAGGTCAAACTTTACCAGACTACGGGATGATGCCCTGATCTGGAAATATGCCTCATGCCCAACTTTAACTATGAGTTGGGAACAGCATGAGGACATCTGGTCGGCAGCAGAGCAACCAAAATGACAGTGTAGCAAGATGACAGCTACAGCCAACACACAAACCAGATCCCTTCTGCCCTTCAGTGGCTCTAGTCATGCCAAGCTTGCATTTCTCCTTCCAGTGCAACCAGGACAGGTGCAATGGAAGGTCAAAAAGCTGAAGACCAAATTAAACAGGCAAGTACTCACTCTTTCACAAAATTGTGTAGCTGCTGCCGGACTGATCTCTGAGCCTGGTCAAATAGGATCTGAAAGAAAAGAGAGAGAAAATAATATCAAATATTTTTGCAGCATGGAAACTTTGAGGAGTCAGAAAATCCATGAATGCTCTCTAGGAGCTTCAGAGTGAGGGACTCAACGTTACTCCAGGGCTTGGTGGCTGTCATAAAGGAAACAACTTTTTTCTGTAGCTGTAGCAGTCCCCTACAAGTGCAGAACTCCTGCACTGCAGGAGCCACAGCCTGAACCAGGGCTCTGAACATCACAAAGATCTACAGCACCAACATATTTTCATAAAAGGAATGCCTGTAGAACCAGTTGCCTTCACAGTCCCCATTTTGAACTGTCTCCCGAGTTTCTCATTTTGCCAGAGGAGGGCACTGTCACCTCAACACTACACCACTGAGAGGGAGACATGAACAACTGCCAAAGGCACATCACAGCCAGCCCCAGTCTGATGAACATGGTGAGAGGTCCAAGCATACGGTATAAGTGTGACTTGGTTCTTAACATTCTTTTAAATTTGACAGTCATCTTAGCCCATTTACAGGGCAGAAGAGCTGGCATTGCCTAAAGCAGCAGATTTTTGTGAGGAGGTGGTGGGTTAACCTTGCCTGGCTGCCTGGTATCCACCAAGCCACTCTCACTACCCCTCCTCAGCAAGACAGGAGAAAATGAAGAAGCTCATGGGTTGAGATAAGTACAGGGAGATCACTCACCAGTTACTATCATAGGCAAACCAGGCTTAACTTGGGAAGACTGAGGAAACAGAAGCCTCTAGAAACCATGGAGCATGACTGGCATTCCCAGCCTGAGCAGTACCTTGTCCATGACACCAAGATCTTGGCAGGCACTGCAGAGATCTGACATTTGACACACTCTGAGGTGGTCACAAGCTTTAACCTTCTCAAGCCTCATAGTAATCTACCAGCAAAACCACACTAGTTCATTCCTGACCCTTCCTTCCAGTGTCAACAGACTCATACAGACACAGATGTCTTCCCTACCTCACACCTCTCACCAGGAGATAAGCTGGTCATGCTTTTAACACTACACAGGTGTGCTACTCCAAGCAGAACACAAAGCACTCTGTGTAGAAGCAGCAGAAGGCTGCAGAGCCTCCAATACATTCATCATGTGTATTGCTGCAGCCAAGGACAAAGCAAGAAACATGCCAGGACTGGCTGAGTATAAACAGCCATGAACAGCCTCTAAATACGAACAGATGCAACACAAGGGGGAAAGAAAGAAAACCCCAAGACCACCCAGCTTTGTTTTTACCCATGTAAATTATTTACTGCTCTTGGCATCCACTCACTCACTCCAAGAGGCATTGGCATGTTTTCCCATGGAGCAGCTACCCCGAGTGACGTTCAGGCATTGACAACGCTTCCCTCCACTTGTGACACCAGGCATGGATATGCAAGCAGCAAGAAAGTCACATGGGTCCCACCTGCACCTACGTCTGGAAAGCTTCCACCATTGGTTTCCATCAGGATGATACATTTGCTTAGGATCAGGGAAAGGTGGGGACACCATTAGGTCATACTCAGGACAGCAGACAAGTACCCTGGGACATTCCAGGGAAGAATGGATTCCAGGGTACATTAAAAAAAAAAAAAAAAATCAAACCACAGAGCTAAGGAATGGGGCTTCCTCAGCTTGATAAGAAGGTCTGTGCCTGTAACAGGGAGGGTGTCTCCCAGCAGGATGCTTCCAGGACTGTGAGCAATGATGTTCTCCTGACACAGCACAGGTTTCTTCTCAGGCTGCCCTGGAAGAAGAATTAACTAAGGATTCAATCCAGGTCATCCAATCAGAGCTCATAAAACTGCTCCTTACTGAAGCTGTTTATTGAGAGGGAATTGAACTCAAGGTGATCACATAAGCAGCGTTCCTATGCCTGCGGTACAGGGACACCTCTACGTGGAATTTTCATTTAAATGTGTCTGCATCAGAACAAGAAAACTGCACAAACGAGGAAGACAGCCCATATCTGTACCTCCATCTCCTGCTCTGTCAATACCTCTCCTGGGATCCCTGCAGAGCCCCACACCGCTGTGGTGGGGCCCGCCCTTCCCGCCTGCACCGATTCATACAGCACAAGCCTGGGGCAGGGACTGCCAAGAGGTTTGCGAGGGAATACCAGGTGATGAACATGCCTCTCCTGCTGGCACCATCTCAGCATCCTACAGTACCTGCATTACTTTGATTGCTTCCTCATTAATCTTGCCAAGCAATATCACCAGGGGAATATTTTCAAGTGGATCCCCCATTCTATTTTCAACATAAAATAAATACAGTTTTAAGAGCTAGGGTTTCAAATACAAAATCATCCCTTGGCTTTTTCTCCTTTCCCAGACATACTTGGAACAAATAATTTGTTTTAAGACTTTCCAGACCAAATATCACCCCACCCTCTCTCTGAGCTTCCACCAAGACATGAGAAGTCCAGCCCATGACTCACACACATCTGTGCCTGAGGAGGGTCCGCGTGAAAGAAGGGAGTCAAAGTCCTCACCCAACAGCAGCAAAAAGCTGGAGCCCACCTTTCCCCTTCCCAGCATGGGCTTCCGTGGCAACAGCATAAATCCAAGCCTATGTTTGATATAGGATTTAAGAACTTCATGCCCCAAGAAAGGAGCGCAAGTTCAACAGCCCAGACTATTATTCCTGCACCTGCAAACCTGATGTCGAGATACAAGACATCAGAAATCCGAAGGGATGCCATTGCTGCAGCACTCCCACATGACTCCCAGCAGAGCTTACAAGAGAAGGGAGATCCCACTAGGCTCCAAAGCAAAGTAGAAGCTACAAAGTGAAATTACCTGGCTGTGAGCTGCTTCTCTCAGCACTTGCATGAAATTTAGAAGCAGGACATCCCAGCTGCATGTAGGAATAGTGCTTGAGCAGAGATTAAAGGCAGGCAGCAGCATTGGTGGTGGGAATTTATCAGGGAGCAGCAGAGGCCATGGGACCAGGAGCTGAGGGGGGATAACACAGCTGGCAGGGGCCTCACCAGCCAAGGCTCTGCTCCACCATACCACAAAAGCAGGGCACGTTCAGAGATGGTGGCCAGATTCAACCAAGAGCCTAGATCGTCAGGAAAGCTTGTGGTGATGAGGCAGGTCCAATGCCAAGCTTGGAAGTCAGTCCACATATCAGGGTCCGGCCTAGGGATTGCCAGGCAGACCCATGGTGACAATCAGTCTGTACATTGGGATCACCAGGATCCATAGCTGGGTATGGCTGTAGCTGAGCTAGCAACCTGTGCTCCTCCAGCTCAAACCAAAGCTGAATGTTCCGGGCAGAGCTTAAATGGGGCACCTGGGCCACCCAGGTTGGAGGGTGTGGGTGGAACCACCAGGTGAAGCTGTTCAGGGCTGCTAAGGTCTATCAGTGCACTGAGAGCCACAGCTGGAGATGAGATCAAGATCACTAAACAAATCAGCCATTCTCCTGCATCAACTGGCCCCAGCTGATGAGATGGAGGGTGTGGAGCTTCTTCTGCAGCTGCCTGACGTCTGGACACAGGCAGCTCTCCCTTCTTCAGCTCCACCAATTCACCACCCCAGCCACAGTGGTCAACAGCTGGATGAGTCACATCTCTCATGGCCAGTCTGGAGGCCCCATTCTCACTGACGTCCCTTGAAACAGTCTGGGGACTAGTTTATGTTGCTAAACGGGGGCTGGTTGTCAGGTGGCCTGGGAATCAGAGCCTGATCCTTTTATCCAGTTTGGGGAATCCTTTCCCGTCAGCGGGCTCCCAGACTGGGGACACTGCAGTGTGTCTGTGGGAGGAGGCAGCTCCACCCAGGCTGCCCGGTTTGGTACAGGGCTGCCCAGACATGATTCTATCAGTTTTCTCTGAGCATCTGCTGGGGAACAACAGTGACCCCCTCCCCAGCCTGCAGAAGGTGATCATCCATAATCTTTACCCTGCTCTCCAAAGATGGTCCACTCTATAAGCCCCTTCTCAAACACAGCACTGTCAGGACTCTGGCAGTCTGTCCTGGCCTCTCCACCTCATCTCTTCAACTACCCATTCTGCGAAGAGGTTTTCCAAGATCTGAGGACTTACTTGTTCTATGGCATCTCACAGATGAGGTCAGGGCGTGCCTGAGAGAGCGCTGGAAGGAGCATGTAAATACCACTGCAGCTGCTCAAGTAACAAAATAAACCTCAACAACAGCAGCACACTGCACGTTTTCCCTGATGCCACATTCCTACAGTTTACTTCTCATTCACTGCAGCTGAATGTAAGTAACCCAACGGGCAGGAGAGCCAGGCAGAATTCAAGCATCCTTTGTTTGGCAGGAGATGCTTAAATGCCTTTTACTGCTGTTGGTCCACCATCTCTCGAGGAATGACCCACCAGATAAATGCCACCCAGGAAGAGCCTTGCATCTGTGATGCTTTTGTAATACAGCTCACTTGAGGACTTCTGCTCTGGAGAACAAGCCAACAAGACTACTTCTATTACATACTGGATGTCAACATAGTCTAAGTCTGACTTCTGAACCGAGCTGAAGTTGAGTCTCTCTCACAAAACACTCAAGAGCTTCAGTTTGTGCTTAGATTAAAGAACATTAGTTCATTGCAAGAGTGGTTATCAAACTTCAAGCTCACTAAAGTCTTTTGGACTAGTATAATGCCATTGCACTAGGACACGATGGCAAAACCTGGGGAGCCATGAGATGATAGAAAGCACTTCTCCTGTCAGATGGCAATTCTGCATCCAAAAATGACATCCCTTCCTGTGGCAGCCTCATGCACCTGGACCCTTCCCAAGTGCTGTCAGAAAATGCAGGTGGTCCACCCAACCCTGTGGAGAACAGGCAGCTTGGAAGCACTCTCCACTTTCAATTCCTTCCCCCTGAACTCCACCACTACCCTCCACCCATGACATCTGCCTCACTGACTCATCACAGCTTGGGTGGCTTTTCTTCTTGTCAGCAGGAAATGCTTCCTGGCTCGCTCAGCACAGCTAAATCTCCCCTGCAAGCTGCTCCTGCTCCTGCTGGAGGATTCCTGTGACGTAGCTACAGTGATTTATGGCAGACAGGAAAGCTTAGGACTTAATGAAGCTCAACCTCGTGCTGTCTGCAGTAGTACTGATGAGGGCAATGTTAACATTACGTCTGAGGTGGAAAATACCTGAAATTGCACTTAAGAGGCTCAGCCAGAGTAATCCTATCACAACAGCATTTTCACTTGCATCCTTTCACTTTTCTTATCTTCCTGATCTCATAGACAGAGGGAACTGGATGGGAAAGAGCCTCGACGTGCAAATGTGACAAGGTTCCTGGTATTTCCTTCCAAGGCATGTGCAGGGCAACAGGCTGGTGGGAAAACTGCCTCCCACTCCTTGACAGAGAGCAGGATTATTGCATCCCCCCATTCAATGCCTCTCGCCCTCGTTAACCTGGAGCCTCCCCTTTCCCAGTTCCTTGGAAGTGGATGCTGACAGCTTTGAACTATCTAAAAATTGTACATCTCTTACTACGGACAGCCAGTCAGCAGCAGGAGGTTGGCATGGAGCGGAGCAGAGCCAGCTGTGTCTGCTTTAGATGTCTACGGAGAGGATTATTCTCCCTTCCAAAGCGCTGATTAGGTACATGACCACACTGGAAAGAACTGCACCTAAAAGGAGGGAAGGAGGGAAGGAAGGAAGCAAGCAAGCAAAAACCACACAGGTTTTGGAGCTGACAGCACAGCGTCTGTCTGCAGACAAGGAGCGTTTCCAGTACAGAAGAGCTTGACAAGCCACAGTCAAAATTTATTCACTCCAGTGTGGTATGTAGTGAGGAGGAGGGGTCACAGAGGAGACTTCAGGCCCTTGAGCAAAATTCCAGTTCATGCCACTCAGGCTCCAGTTAAAGGAAAGGGTTTGCTCTGGCGAGCTGTGTAGGAAGGCTGCTGCAAGGCTCTGGCACCCTCGTCTGCCACCCGCTGCTCTGGGGTCTCACAGAGGTAGCTGGAACCTTGTTCCCTGTCATGGATCATGCTCCTCTCCCCAGCGCACGGAAGCTCGCCCGATGAGGGATGCGACACAGCATCCTTCAGACAGCCCAGCTGTGCCCCACGCCACAGAGACCCTGCTTGCCAGAGGAGCTTCTGCAGAACGTCAGCTCATCCTGTGCTGAGGCAAAGGCTCCTGGCAGGGACAGGAGCGACAGCGCAGGACAAATAATGGGGCAGACCTTAACATTTTTTGGAGGGAAGTGCTCTGGGATATTGAAGGGTTCACAGTGAGGGGCAGGCCCCTCATTCACTCAGGATCTCAGGTACAAGGCATTTTTCTAGGGTAAGATTTCATTTTCACTTGCGGGTAGGAAGTGTCCCCGTTTCAGAGTTCAGCGGTACTTGGAGAACTAAATACCCTGGAGACTGTGTCCCTCTGCCCTGCGTGGGTTTGGTAAAGAGCCAATTCCCCTACATACTGTACTTTTACATGTACCAGAGGTAATAGAATCATTTTGGTTGAAGAGTTGGTTAAGATCACCAAGTCCAAGTGGTTAACACCAGCACTGCCACGTTATCACTGATGCTTTTAAATTCGTAGCACAACTGACAACAGCAGGACTGCTAGACCAACAGGGAAAGGTGGGCTTTTTCCTTTTGGAACGCAGGGAGGAGTCAGTCATTTCTCACCAGGTATTTTCCTCCTGCGTGAACGGAAATATTGGGTCTGGGATGCTTGAGGCTGGGGATCCTTATCCCCTAGATATCTAATGTAGCATCCTTTGGCTTTTCTGCTGATGCTGCTATGGACATCTGCAGCTGCAGTGATGCCTCAAGAGGTCAGCATTGTAACATCAGTAGCAAGCTCTTTTTCAAGCCACTAAGCATAAGTTTCTGAACACAACACCCTAGGAAGCCCGTTGCCCAAGATGTTGGAAGACCATTTTCTGTAGAGCAGCAAGCAAAACCAGCCTCTCTGCTAAGGGTGCTACAGAAACACATCCTCTGGGGCTGTGAGGGCAGTGCCATTCTGCAGCTCACCAACCAAAGCAAACACAACCAGCTAGAGACAGTCGTTCCTTGACCTCTTCCTCAATCACTGTTACCTACATCAGTTTGTCTGAGCCATCTCACCTTCCCTGTCTCCCCTACAAAGCATCCCCAGCTAAACAGCTGCCCAAGCAAGCCATGTTAGGCACTCAACACGACCAGCCAGAGTCAGGAGCCCAAACTTCTAAATGGGGAGAGGCAGCCACCTCCAGAGTACAGTTCAGGGAAGCCCTGGGCCATTGGCTGCTTTGCTTTCTCTCACCAAGCCAAAGCACGAAGCCCAGCTCTGAATGGGGAAGGGTCAGTGCAGAACTGTTCCCTGCACCGTTTGCTACACAGCCTGTTGATGGTGGTTGAAATCCTCCAGACACCATTCCCCACGGAGCAGCACTGCTCCAGCACACGACATCTTACTCAAATTTCATTATCAGACAGGAGCCCAACACAGTTTCCAGTTACAGCAGTGTAATCTCCTAGAAGTCTGTGTGGCTGAGCAGAATTTGAATCCCAGCACCTTCAATCTCAGTGTTAAAGCTATCCTCCTTTCCCTCTGTCTGTCTACCCTTCCTTGGTTTCATGCCTTTCCACGGTTTGGGCAAAAATTCCATTACCTGAGGTGTTGATTCATCCTTCTGCCAATCCCAGTATTTACCTGGCATGAATTAGCAGAGCTTCTGTTAGTCTGTGTGTCCTCCCAATAGCCCCTCAGAGACAGGAAAGCACTTGAAACGCTTTTTCCAGATGTGGAAGCTGAGACATAAATGTACAACAGCCCAGATCCATAAAGGTATCGAGGTTTGTAACTTCTATATGTACTTTGACACGAGGAAGGCATTAGCACAAATGCGTGTGGCTAAGAGCACAAAAAAAGGCAGAGGACACTGACTCCAGCTCTTCTGAGCTCAACTCTCTTCTGTCGTCTGTCCTCTAAGGTTGCTTTGATGTTTTTTCCTCCTTGTGCATTAAAAGGAAGGTGGGAATGCTCTGGAGCTCAGGGTGTTCATCTTCTACATTCAAGCGGCTTTTATGCTTGGATTTTGCTGAACTAGAACCAGGACATCTCTGGGCCACGTGCTCTAGCAATAAAACTCTAGAACAAGCTTTTCCAACTGATTTTTTGGGGGCTATTTTCCCTTCTTTTTAACTTGTTCCAGTTGTACATACTGTCCTGGCCACATTCCTAGATTAAGCACTGACAACTGCATCATAGCTGAGCTCCTCAGACACGGAAGATCCAAGATACACATACACACACATGCACAGGCACACACAAAGGAGACAGCAGAAGGCACTAAAAATAACTCAGCTAATTGAACAGCCATCGGAGAGGGCTCAGGATGCAGCAGTCATTCCAAAGCCATTTCCTGGAGAGGGACTCGCACTGCTGTGCACCAAGGGAGGAGAGTGCTCTCCAAAGGCCATGGGGAGGGAGGATTTAAGCACGTTTCGCCTGGTTCATGCAGCTGGTGGTAGGGAAGTACTGCCTTTTACAGCCCCTGAGCCACATGGAGCGGGGAGCCCAACAGGGTGGGGTGCATGGGAAGGGTAATACTACATCAGCTGGGTGTGTGATAACTCTGGGAAAGGGTCCTTCTACTTATTAGTTGGCCGAGGCAAGAGCAATCCCAGAAGTGCCACTTTTGGCAGAGACCAGGGATCCAGGGGAAGCTGCACAGCTGGCGCAGTGGAGCTGGCAGGCAGCATTCTGCATCGAGAGGTTGCTGGCTGGGGCTGCTTCCTCACGGCTGGGCTGCACGCACTCCTCAGCCCAGCCCCTGCCAGAGCAGCTGCATCCCTGGAGCGAAGGGGGAGCTCCTCAGGGGTTCATGTGCTCCTTGGCAGAAAGGCCTTACGTCTTCAGAGGGAATTTGAGCAGCAGCGGAAAGCCAGGGTTCCACTTTCTCCGCTTTGACACAAACACATCTTCTCTCTGATGCTCACACTGGTTTATTCACTCTCTCCCCAGCAATGACATTGCTGTACATCTGTCTGACACTTCCCAAATACTAACAGTCTTAGGAGAGCTGCATGGGCAGTACCTCCTTCCCCTGCCATTTTTTACTAGGAAGCACTCTTCCCACCTGCTTCATGAAATAATTAAAGGGACTTGATGCAGCTTCTTCTCCAGCTGCATGTGGTTAACCTGCATCCCAAAAGCAAGCATTGTGCCTAATGTACTTTGACAGGGCATCGTGGTACAAAAGTGGGTCAGTCCAGTGCTGACACCCTGACACTTCCTTCACTTCACTTGTGCTTTAAGCTCCTGCTGAGCTACAGACTTAAAATGGTGGGTCTGGCATGGAGCCACCAGGCATAAAGCACCTTCCTCTTCCACAAGGTTTACAGATGCCATGGTTGGATGTTTGGGATGGAGAAAGGGCAGAGTCTAACTCTTTGGGCTCTGTTAGTGAGATACAGTCAGCTCAGGAGAATAGCCATTGTCTGGGCATTTCCCTCCTTTCATCTCCGTGTAGCATTAACACATCCTGTGTTATCCTTGAACACTGAGCTGCACACAACTCACTGAGTCTGCTCCCAGCAGCAACCAGACAATGCAGTCCCTTTGGTCTGATCTACTCACAGCCTTGCTGCTGTCCTAAAGTCACAAATCTGAATGTCAAGCTTCAGAGCGTGTTCCAAATCTGCAGTAACAAGATTACATGTGGAAGCTGTTAACAGCCAGAGTCCTCAGTTGTCAGAGCTCCTCAGGACCCTGTCTGTCCTCATTGCAAAACCCTGTGCTATCTGCAGTGCATCTGCAGCGCAGGACCTTTGCGAGCTCTCCTCTTCCTTTGATGACGGGGTCTCTAACCTCACCCTTCTACATAGTCGTTGTCCATCTCCGATCTGAAATGAGCCCAAAGGCGCCCAAGCGACAGCACACCCTTGCACTAAGTGGTACCTCCTCTGCAAGCCGGTGCAAATCCCATTTCCTAGCACTCATCACGCATAACTGATCACTGTGACACAGACTCAGGGCTCAATAGTCAGTATCACTGCAAGAAGCAACAATGACTCCCAGCCCTTTGCTGCTCTCTTGGATACATCACTTGCAGGGACTGGAACCTGAAAGACGCTCCCTTCACGGACCCCACCTTTGTGCAGCATCAAGTAAGACAAACACATTCACCATTCATCAGTGCCTTGACAAAGAGGTTGCCATCAGCACACAAAAAGACAAGAGGAAGCAGCATCTTACCATGTGATAGTTAATCATTTCCTGCAGACTGTCTCCAAATTTGTCGAGGCACTCCTGTGAAAAAAGGTGAAGAGAACTGGCAGTGAATAGAAGCAGCTGCCCTTCATTCCCAGAGGTTCAACGGCTGACAGAGACTCTCAGCTGCTGAAAAGCCTCTCTGCCATTTGGCAAGAAAGTGTTTTAGAAATGTCTGGTGTGGAAGCCACAGGCTCCCTGTCCTTTCCATGTTAGTGCTGGAAATGACACGTCAGTTGTTGCTTGTGTAGGCTGGTTACTCACGTTTCCTAAATAACTGATGCTTACTGACCTAGATTCCAAGAACCTTGTGGCTTCTTAGAAGCCCAGTTCTGCTTGCAAACAAGGGCTGTCACTCTGACCTTTCAGCACTGCATTATGAGATGGTCTCCGCATTCCTCCGAAAATGAAATTTCATACTAAATGGCTACTTAAACAGGGTAAGGGTCTTGGCTATACGGTCCATTCACATAATCAGGAAGCCTAACACTCCCCAGCCCACTCTGTGTCCCACGCTTCATCCCACTGGATGACTTACCGAAATCATTTCATCCTTCTTGCACTGCTGCGACAAGTCCCGGACTCCGCTGACAAAGTGCTTGTTGGTGGTGATGTAGGCTTTGCCCGCTTCAATCATCCCACTGCATAGCTTTACCAGCTGCACAAGGAGAGAGGTGTGAGTGGCCGGGCAGCTCATCACATCAAACTGAACTGCAACCAGGCTGGCTTTGATCTGTGCCAACACCACAGCCCAAGACCTTTAGATGCCATTCAGGTTCCTGCTTGGCTCCACTGGCAACCCTTGCTGCCCGTGGCAGAGACAGGGCTGCAAGTCGCGCTTCCCAGGGTAGGCCATGCTGTCACCATTGCGCTTGTCACCTGAGAATAACAGTGCCAGGCTATACCCTGAGGAGAGATGAATCAGAGCAGCCACATTTTTTCCTGTGGGCTTCTACTGCTCATTCTATCTACAAGGAACCTGCCCGCACAGACTGACCAGGGAGAGGTGAGACTCCTTGGTGCTGGGTGGCAGTGACAAGCTGGCTAGAATCTCCCTGCTGGGAGGACGCTCTTCTTTGGGATTGCCAAGCCTCTGAGCCCAGCTCCCTGTTCTGTAACGTGGAGACTTGTCTTGCTCGTACCTTGAGATGAAGGGGAGCCAGCATTCAGCAAGCTCAAGTTTTTCGATCATGTTTTCCTTAAACCAACTGACCAGGACTGCTTAAGCCATGTCTGCCTTGTGCAGCCACTGAAAATCAACGTTCCCTCACACGCAGTTAAGCCATGAAGATTGTAGGTAACTATACATCAATTCCCACAATTCTGAAGCCCAAGGAACCTTGCTGGTGCACTGTGAGGGATCACAGCATGTATCTCTGGACTGCCTGTGACTTAGTGCAGGCTTCCTGATGGACCTGGAAAGAGCTTTGTGAAGAGAAACATTAACAACTTCAAGCACGCTACACACGCTCCAATTATCATCACCAGCCTTGAAGCTACCACTGAAGTTACCTGCAACTCGCAGCAAAATGGAGTGGCTTCCTCCCTTCGGAATGAGTTTGCTGCAGCACAGACATACATCCCTAGGCAGCCTTTACTAACTTCTGATAATTTAACAGCTGCAGGAACATTCCCAGACTTCCTAGCCACAGCAAACTGCCTTAGCATGCCTGGAACTTGCTGTAAAGACTGGAGCATTAGCTCAGCGAGAATTCCTGGCCATTAGCCTATCTCCTTCAGCCAAAGCTCCCTGTGAAAGGTTACGCTAAACAACTAAAGATAAATCCATAAACCAAAGGCCCAAGAGATTTGCAACAGTAACAGCTGGCCACTGAGCACAATTTTAAAATTTTTTTTGTTGGTTTGTCTTTTCAGTTTTGTTTTTAAAAATCATCACTGTTCTAGGATTTTTAACAAAGTGAAAAACTTTAGCTGATGATAATGAACAACAATTGGAACTCAAGTTTTCCATTCTCAAAATCTGGGATCTTTTTAGGGATATTAACCTTATGAACGAACAATGGCTTTAGAAATATTTTCCTGCCAACCAGCCTCACCTAAAGGCTGGGAGTGAATGGCTCCAAAGTTTGGCTTGAAGCCACAGCCCCACGGCAGCATGGTGTGCTGGTTTGGGGCTTGGTGCTTGTTCTGTTTACGCAGCCACAAGGTCTAATCTATGTGCATGCAGTGTAGAATAATCTTGCTTGCCTCTGTCTGCAGTTCTGTAAAAATAGATTAGTATATCTGAATGTATAAATATATATATAGCCACACGTGGTATATCTGTGTATACAGAGCATATATAGTGTTCATTCTTTCACACTCACGTCCTCTCCTGTCCGCGCAGTTTGACAGAACAGGATTGGATATGAGCAGACTTGTACTATCCCAGCCCTGAAAAGAAAAGCAAACAGATGCAGTTCCTGTCACATCTGGAGCCCATCTGGACGTACACGAGGGCTTTGGCCAGATCCTCCGGAAAGGAAATCCAGCCTATTCTGCAACGTGGCGGTTTTGAGCATACCTCTGTGCAAACACTTGTGGCCAAGGCTGTGTCACTAGTAGCTGAAAGCCATGCGGCACAAGCACACTCCCAAGGGGAGCAATGACGGCTTTGCAGACGGAGCAGTGGACAGAGTGAAGGAAATCTCTTTGAAACAGCAATCAAGCCCAAATCTCTGGTGTTCCCTTGGGTGAATCGTTTACACTGCCCTTTACCTCCACTTTAAACAGCTGTTAAAAGGCTGATCATTTATAAACTAAGTTCTCGGGAGCACAGTAGAAGGCAGAGGAACAGGGTCAGTCCTTGCCAGCTTGCTGCTCTTCAAGAACTAGTCATTCCAGCTAACCATCTAGTTGGGTACCACTGGACAACACTTACACCAAGCCCTGGAAAGGCTGCCCCGGGCATCCACCCAGCCAGGACACAGCAGAGGAGCTGGGCCAGCCAAGGCTGGTTCATTAGGAATTGGGGTGATTGAATGGTGTTCAAAGTTACCCTCAGAAAAATGAACTTGAACTTCAGTGGCTCTTCAGGTGCAAACTCCAGCCTCACTCGCCCTGGACCCATATCTGATAAGCCTGTTGCTGACAGTGACTGAGCCAGCACTTTGCATGAAGGGCCATCTCTGCAGCAGACAGGGGAAATGATGCATGCCACCAGAATGAAACGTCCACCCACTCTACACTACCAGAGTATCATCCCACAACTGCTGCCAGGGGAAGACCAGAATTGCAAGAGACCATTGTTTTAATGCACAGTCCTCACCCAAAGGAGCTCAAATCAATTTGCAGCAAAGCACTGAACAATAAAAAGCCGAGAGCTCTGAACAGCTCCTGCACTTCCAGGCCATGATCCTTGCTCCAGGATTGTTCCTGGCACACCAAGTCATCTGATTCCAGAGGGCACTGACAGCAGTACTGCTAGAATCAGAGCAAGTTTCACCCCACACTTTGGCTTTAGAGCCTTAGCTTAGAGGAAAACAGATAACCTAAATCCCTCTGCAGCTTTCACCAGTGAGACTAGTTAGCTCGTGCAGATAACCATTTCAAGCAGCTTGAGAAATAAATAGGTTTTATAGGACACAGCTTTGCCTAGGGCTTGTGACTTCAACAAAGCCCATTTCCCCATCAGACGTGGGAGCTTTCTCCCTTGCTAGGGGAAAAATAGCTGAAAAACTTTGGGAAATCTCACAGATAAAAACCCAACAGCTCTTCTGGCTCTTCTTCTTCATTTTTCTCTGTTCTCATTTAGAAACAACTTGGCTGTTGTCTCAGGCATCAGGAGGAGGGAGGGTGGAAAAGCCACCTTCCATCATAAAGCCTCTAAAGATCCAAACTACCAACTGGATGTGAAGAATCACCAGCGTAAATACAGAATGGCCAAACTGGTCCCTGAGAGGGTACTTCCCATGTCAGATTACAGCTGCAGTGCACAGCCCGGCTGAACACCAGACAGCAACCACCATCACCAGTCTGAATCTGGCCCCTTGTTCACCTGCATCTCCTTACATCCCCGAGCTGACCCAGTGATGCCCATCCTGTGTGGACACATCATGGCTCCTACCACACACAGCTTAGTATCACCAGCAAGATGATGGAGAGGGGAAACAGAGAGCACCAAAATAACTTGCCACAGTAGAGGAAGCAATATCAGCCCCCCGAGATCCAGAACAAGGAGGTCATCATTCAGCATTAGGAGCCCAAGTGTGAAGCTCTTGTCCTAACTCCTTTGGCCGTCACCAAGGAGCCTTGACAGGTACCTGTCAGTAGAGGGAGACATGGTCCTGTTGACAAGCCCAGTAAATTACACATCAGCTTCCTGACAGCCTGGGATGGGCTCACTCTGTAGAGGAGACCGGTGGGGCCATATTCCTAAGCAGGAACTCATCAGTCCCTTTTCAAACCAAAGCTCTAAGTTGCCCGATCTTACCTTGTCAAGCTTCGCCTCTATCTCCACCACATCTGTTTCCACTTCATCAATGGTTGCCCTGCAATGACAACAGCAAAAAGAAATCATTATTTGATTGCGTATGATGATTGGGAAAGAAGCCAGGAAGTCCCAGATGAGTAAGGATCCGAGGGACTAAGGTATGTGTGGTGGTGGTGGGCAGGAGGAGGGATTCACACACCTCACCTTTGGGTTTCCTGCTGCTACGTAAGCTCGGCCTTACTCGGGAGAAGGATCACACCTCACTGGGAATGAATTTCACAGGGCTGGGAAAAGAGATGGACATTATGCTATCCTCTGGCAGTGTCATGGGGAAATACAGGTGTGCTGTGGCACTCATACACAGCAAACTCATTTAGTGACCTTGCTGATTCTGCAGGCACTGTTGTTAATTGGTGGTAATGCTAATTGACATGGAAAGAACATTGTTACACCTTAGCCATCCATTCATGCAGGCACAAATCGCTTGTGTCAGCACCACCAAAACCCATTTTCTAGGCTATAAGTGAGCCTGAAGTGCAGCCACATGGCAAATTACATCCTTTGAACCTTTGGACCCATCACTCAAGCAGAACACTCTAAGTCTCTTCCACACACATGGGGCTTTGCTTGCATACGGATAAATCTGCTCCACGATTATCGGATCTGTTTTCTCTCCACGTCACTGGACAGATGTGACAGTAAGAGGCTATTAGAATCCAGCTGCAAAGGTCACCAGGACTCCCTCACAAAGTGAAATACTAACATGACATCAGCCATTTGCAAGAGGCATTCCCAGACCGAGGCATGTGGTATGCAATGACTTCTTTGAGGCTGGAGTCCAACAGTTAGCTCTGTAAAACCGAGAGCGTTCCCTTGCAGAGCTGCTCCCTGCTCTGTGATGTCTCTATTTGGAGAGTTCTTTCTTTAACCACACACCTGGAGATGTGGTAAGCCTCACACCACCCTTCTGCACCAAGGATATGCCATCCAAATGTCACTGCAAGGAGCTTCTTAAGTTTGTGGGCTTGTAATTTAAAAGGTTGGTTCCTGAAATATTACACTTAGGCTTTAAAAAATCCAGCACTGAATATGTGCTGGCTGAAAGAACAGGAGGAGATGAGACTTTGAGCCACACAAATCAATACTGCACCTCAGCAAAAGGACAGGACACCCCGAACCCAAAGGGAACAGCAGAAGTCCTGAAGGAACCATCAGAGTATGTAGTAACTCTGTGTCTCTGAGGCTCTTGGTGTCCTCAGTGAATTAGTGAATTATGAAGACAGTGGGTGTCTTCACTATGGGACATGCTTCTAAAAGAAGGAAGGATAAAGTTAAGAAGAAAGCCCAAAAGGTCACAAAGCTGGAGTCTAAATCTAAATTCCTGCCAAGCTGAAGAGAAGTTCAGGCCAACAGCATGGTACTTGTAGGCACCTTACAAAGACTACACATAACCAAAGTAGCGCAGCACTCTCAGTAACATCTATAACAGCTATTCTAAGCAATCTTCCATGGGAAATACACATAATCCCTTAACAAGCGAGTTTGAAGGACAAAAAGGGGTAGGTCTGCTGTGCCTAATCGAGCTGTGATGTTCTTCAGCTCTGTGAGCAGCAAGAACAGGAGCCCTGGCCCAGGCAGCCCAGAGAAGTTGTGGAGTCTCCTTCTCTGGAGAGATTCCAAACCCGCCTGGACGTGATCCTGTGTAACCTGCCCTAGGTGAACCCCCTTTGGCAGGGAGTGGATAAGATGTTCTCCAGAGGTCCCTTCCAACCCCCACCATTCTATGATTCTGTGAGAAGCACCAAAACCCTGCCAATGTTGTCTGAGGAAAGGATGTGTCTCTACTCCCTTCATTCAAGAGCTTTTGATGTCATCTCAGCAAACAATACTCCCTATGTCTTAACATAAGCCAAACATCAAGTTCAGAGGAAACAAGCTAGGTTATTAATCACCATTATAGATTGTAGGAGACAGCCTGGAATCTGCTTTCATTCAAAAATACCGGATGTGAGAAAATACAACTACTGTCTACAATTGGCTCCTCTGCTTCCTGCCATGCAAGGAGAAATCCATACTTACAAAAAGTTTGCTACCTGCTGAGGACCTTAAATGAAGCATATTGCGGCACTTCAGGACATGGTCTAGCAGTCAGGGAGATGTTAGGATGAAGATTGGACTTGATGATCCTAGAGGTTTTTTCCAACCTAAATGATTCTATGATTCTATGATATTTGTTACACCCTCCCTCGCCCCACACATCACTTTTCTCCTCCTAGGCCC
>JAVSBS010029435.1:8280-19111 GCA_033124195.1 Coracias cyanogaster | reverse complement strand
AGCTTCCTTTCCTATCTGCTAAAATCGGTTGTGCCCCAACCCTCCCAATATTTCCACAGCACCAATGGGCCTTTGCTTAATACATTAGAGCTTGCTGCATTTGAAGGCCAATAAGGCTCTTTTCACAACTCACGAGACCACATGGGCCATTTACAAAAACCTGCTGAAAGCTTATTTTCCAGAGTCTTTCCAAGCCTTGACATGAAGCTCTCGAGACATGCAACATCCCCAGCTCCACGGGCACTGTGCTCATACTGGCCCACACTTTGCTTTTAACGTGAATCTGTTGAGGAATATGTTCAGGCTGCATCGTCTCAGCCCTCATCAAGCGCTGCTCTGCATGCTCAGAACATCTGGATTAGCCAAGGTTCTCCCCAAGTGCAATGTGCTCTATATGAACACTATAGACTGGCTGGTGCAAGGTTATGTCCTGGTTGTGTTCCAGGCTGGCACCTAAGAACAGCTTGCAGGCTGCATCCTTTGCAAGGAAAGTCATTTCAATGCCAGAAGCTCCATCCTCCCAGTTGAGGCTGAAGAATTAGGATGGGGATTAAGAGATTATCTTGACCTCTCACAGTAGAGTGGGAAGAAATGTTGTTCCTATTCATGAAGACTGATAAGAAAACAATTGCTCTTCTTATACAGTGTTTTTGGGACTTGGGGATACATGTGCAGCCCTAAAACGTTAAGAAATGAGTCTTCATCACGTTGGCCATTGACAGAGAAGTGAGGGTCACTGCAGGAATTACCTGAGGGGGTCTTGGGCTTTAGGCAGTTAAAGCCCTGCAGATCTGGAAGTGCTCCATGAAATTAACCTTCATACGTGATGCAGAGTGATGTGTTGGGGCCAGAAATATAAAACCACCTGTCCTTTGTGTTAAAACAACAGTTGCTTTTCCTTCTTTTTCTTTGCGCATACATATTTAGAGGTGTACTGCCCTTTTAACTGCAAATACTGAGCAGTTCTCAGAGGACAATGTCTGGAAAGGTTTCTTCCTATTGCCAGAAGAAACAAATGTCTTATATGAGAGATATTGGCTGAGGGGACAGAAGGGGGTTGGTTTTGGACTGGGTTCTGAATGTCTTTTCTCTCCCCTCCTCCCACTCCCTTTTTCTTCTCTGATTCACAAGGAAACCACAAAGCAAACTTAAGGCTGAATGAGACTTGTTTTTCTGAATGTTCTGGCTTTCTTTTAGGACATTCACTTCCACCCCCATTAGTCTAAATCTCCTCCATTTATATCAGCTCTATAAATTCAGCAAACTTCCACAAGTGTAAACACAACCAAAATCTGACCTGGTATTTAAAGAGCATTGCAGAAGTGGAACTCCACTGGGAGGGACAACGATGTACAAAGGCAAATTTTAATGCTCTCATTTGGTCTAACGCTATTTAATTTGGTTTTACTTAAACTTTTCAAACTCTTTAAACACACTGACCTTTGTGTGAGGACAGACTTACACGACCAAAAGCCAGAGTTTCTCATTGCTTTTAGCTGCATAGCGGGATGCTGGCGTGCACCCCTCTGCCTCCCCAGCTATCTGTTCTGAAAGGCAACCAGCAAGGCACCCACGCGACCCTCCACTTCCAGATCTCACCATCAGAAGGCTCTACTAGGTTTCAGTGCAAAATCCAGCAGAACTAGCTAAAATTGTCATTGTTTTGATATATTTTATATACTTCAGCCTGTGTTTACTTGATATTGGGATTTACAGGATTTTCAAAAATTTCACAAGCCACTCACATTTCCACGGGCACTTAAGCGCCTTTAAAATTCTAGCCTCGGATCCTCAGCTCTAAAATAAGATTAATTCCCTATCTAATTGTAGGAATTAGGAATTAGGAAGGGAATTAGGGATTCTCTTCCTAATTGTAGGAAGAACTCTGTTAATGCTTATTTATAAGGTCTGGATAAGGCAGAGATGCACTGATCTGACAGGAAAGGCTGAAGACCCTTCTGAAAAGCACTGGAAAAAACTGATGTATTTTAAGAAATGCTTCTTTTCCCTGGGAAACAGGTTCTCCTGCTCAGGGCTGAGTAGGAGTGATCACACATCAAAGGCTTTGCTTATGCAATCATCAGGGCCAAGAGCTAACTCAGTACTCAGCAGCCTGGGATGGCACAGGATTTGTCAAGTGTTACATTAAATGTAGAGCTGCCTGGGAATTTTCTGGAGAAAAAAAACGTACTTTCTGAAAGAATGCCTTGGCATTGGGAAGTGCTGATTGATCAGAGTGAAACTTTTCATAGGACAGTGTTGAGATTGGGAATATTCCATTCTGGAAGGAAAAGATAGACCAATATGTTCTGCTTCCACTGCTTTGAAACTCGACTCTTTTAACTTCCAAGTTTCACAATAAGGTCTGAACCCAGCTGGAAGGGGAATGACAGTTTTCAAATTAAAAATCACTTTGGAATTTCATATCACAGGAGTTTCTTTGATCAGTTCTTCAGCCCATTCTGCTTCTGAAATAAAACTGGAAGAAAACTACAGAAACTCTGGCAAACCTGCGCTCCCAGCTCCTCACACAGCTCCAAAGAAAGCCCAGCCCTGCCCCGCGAGTTGGCTCCGCATTGCAGACTAACCTGTCACACAAATGGGGCTAATGACTGATTTCTGTAATAAGAGCTGGCAAGCATAAGAAAGATTTCACACCCTTCCTCCCATGAATGGGGAAGAAGGATTCAATTAGGAACACTGCCTATTCCTTAATCATTTCCTTTGTGTGCGTGGTTATTAATATCTCTAGATGACTAGTCAAGCCACGGGCTATGTTTTTCTGTACTCATTTTGGCTACTACTTAAAGCTTACAAAATACACAAAGAAGCCACACCCATAGAAAAACAAGGAAAGAAAAGGATGCTATCATTAGCATTATTTGCAGTACTATTATCTGCATTCTCCAAGCCTACTGAAACCCCTTTATATTTGATATTATACAATGTCACAGAAAGTGACTGCCACATCTCCACTGAGTTTAAGCAGATAAGGCAGGTAAAGAGCAAGAGAATTAAAGAGAGGCACAGGAGAGATTAAGGTGACCCAAGAAGTCAAAACAAAGGGTCAACGCCCAAACCAAGAATAGAATTGACCCGGCTGATCCCTCATCCAGTACTTTGCACTGCCTGTCAGATAAATATAACTCACAACCACTGTTAAAAAAATGCAAGGTAATCATCAAAAGCAAGCTGGAAATAATATGCCTTGCAACAAGACTGGAAGTTGGGAAGAAAGCCAGATGCTCTCAAGCCTGCAGCTGGTCCACAATGGACCCAACAATAAGCATGCACACACAGTGTGGTGGAATGGTCCATGCAACACTGAGAAGAGGCCCATTCTCTGCCTGCCTCACACCTAGCACATCTGGAGTGTGGCCTTTAAGTAAGGATACAAGAGAACAGGAGAAAAGCCAAAGGTGGGACAAACTGTCGACCCCTCCGTAAAGTCAGATGGTAGCACTGCATCATCCCCACTTTGGAAATGAGACAGCTTGTAAGTCCTTGCTGACCACCAAGCTCTCTTCTCTGCCCATATAGCAACAACAGGAGCCAAACCCCCTCCAGATGTTGGCACTAACCCTGCAGACAGGGGTTCCCAGTTCACTGTACGACACATCTTGCCTCACCTGCGCTCTCAACTGGCTGAGCACCTGGAATGAAAGGATGTCACCCTGGCAGAGCAGCTGTCTCCTTCAGACAGGCATCCCCAAGCAGCGACTTCACAGCTCCTCTAAGATGCTCTGCACAGTCACTCACACTCTCCCATCAGAGACAGAGCTACATAAGTGGAGAGGCAGCAGGCAGAGGAACGCTACTTATATCAGCCCTAATTTCAGTGAATGTCCCTGTCCACTGGAATAGAAATCCAGCTCCTTCTGGTTTAATTAGTGAAGGCCTCATTTGCTCTGGGACGCAGCACCACTGCCTATCAGTATGTTGTTTAAAAACACCTTTTTTTCCACACATGAGCATTTCTGTTCTGAAAATTCTGTCACAAACTCACGCAGCAGATGAACAAAGGAAATATTTTACCATGTGCCTTGTTCAAAGAGAGCATAACTGTGCGCTGAGAGAAATAAAACCACAACACAAGCTGCTGCCAGGATGTCACTACGAGCTGGATACCCACCTGTAGCACTAACCTTTATGGCTACCCAACAGTGACCCACAGGCTAACTACGTGCCAGGCCAGGGATGCTGCTCCAACACACAGCTACCTGCCACTCTTTTGGGCTGTACTTAACATGGTGAGCGGTGGCAAGGGAAGAGTTTATGGCCCCTAGCAGCAGGCAGGTTGTGTTTAGAGACCCTGACAGCTCACTGAGAAGTCTGTGAAGATCTCTGTTTCAAGTATTTGCTTGCCCAAATGGCAGGGAGCCCAACAGCTCTGATGGAGAGAGGTATGTAAGAGTAGAAATCTTGTCAGAGTCCTCCATGCAGCCAACATCCTCTCACTGCAAGGGGAAGACGTGAATGCAGAGCCCTAAGTGAGATGTCCTGGAAAGAAACAGTCCAAGGAGACCGAGTTCATGTGGGGAGGAGTGCCTGGTTTTGATTTGAGGCTGACTCAAGGCCAAGCCACGGCCCTGGATTCTCGATCACTGAGATCACACAAGCCTGACTTGGAAAACAACTGACAGAACCTCCTCAGAACTGGTGACTGTGACACACCAACCAACCCAAGAGGCATTCAATTCAGCCTTCCATTCAACCCAGAACCAAGCGGGCTCTGATCTGACAGTTTGCATACTGAACCATCTCACAGGCTAATGCTCCATCTCAGACACAGGAATGATCCGACAGCACTGCAAAGCCACCACATGTTCCTGAAGGAGATATGCAGGAATAACACACAGTATCCTGGTTTCTGTGTTCTCTATCTCCACACCATGCAGTGACTAGTTTGTCCTCAGATCTGCAGCAGAAAGGAAGGTTCACTCTGCTTGCTTGCCAAATCTTAACCATGGACTTTTCTCTATGCTCTGGACAGTTTCTGCACAAATCATCTGGAATAAGAAATAAATGGCTGCTCTTTGTATTTGACAGCACCCATGTCTATGCTCTTGCTAAACGGGAACAATGGCTGCAATGATTTCTGCCTAGTCTGAGGCTCACTGTGCTTTCAGCACTTCAGCAAGGCAGCCAGTCTCTGGCCTGTCACTACAGGGTAGCTCTGATCCTTCCTAAAGCTTTGCTATCGGCCTTCAAACCCCCACACAAACCAAGACCTGTTGCTACTAATCTCTGTTTCCCTTTCTGCTCTGAAGTGACAAAGCGGAACGCAGCTCCTGCCTTGCATTCCTCCAAGCCCACAGGAAACTGTAAATCAGAAGAAAAGCATAACATCCAGAGAGAACTTGCAAAAGGCCAAACACCAGGATGGGCTGAGGGGCTGGGGAAAGGGAACCAGTATAAAAAATAAGCTGAGCACTAATCCACACCTCTCTCTTAGCTGGGAGAGGTCCTGCTCCAAAGAATTAAGAGAAATCGACGGTCAGGGCAGCTAAAAGTCTTCCCCTCTTTAAAGGGAATACATATATACACATATGTCTATATTCTTCAATTCTTTCCACCCCGCCATTGCCTCTTCTGTAATTAAATAATCACCAACCGTGGCTGGTTCTTGCAAACAGTCTGTTATAGCTCTGCATCCTCAGTGTGATCAACCCCGTCTAGCTCTGCATCCTCGGTGTGATGAACCCCGTCTGCAGGCAGGTATTGGGAAGGGAATTGCCTGGCAAGGCTCCGGGGCTCGGAGACAGGACCTGCTCTATCTCCCTCCTCTCCACCCTGAGGACTGCGGTTTGGGCTTCACTGCAGCTGAATGCAGGAAGGATCCACTTCATTTAGAGGTGACTCGTCATTCTGGTCAAAATGGCTGAGATTTACCCTGGCCCAGATAAATCTATTTATAGTAAGTGTTATGCTAATTCCACACGCGGGGCTGATCCACTTGTGCTTACTGGAGCAATGATGCTTTCTGCTTCCTGTTCCTTTTAACTACTTCTTTGCAGCAGACATTTTGTTCTTGGATCATCAGCTCTCACTCTAAGGTAGATGTCTACTCTCCTTTTCAGGGACCGTGTAGTACTGCCTTTCCCGCAGCCCTGCTGATCTCCTCCCTGTGGAAACTGCTGGCTCCATGCGAGGTCTACATTGTGTTTTGAATAAGTGGGAGAAACCTGGGAAAAAGACAGATTTTGCAAGTAATTTTAAAGCCACTCATATTTAAGCCACTTAAAAAAAATTGAATTGCTTTTATTACCTTATCTGAGGTTCATGTTATGTTTTGTCAAGAGTGATTCATTTGCTGTCACTCTTGTGAACTAAGGAGTGTGGAGGGGATTTGACTCATCATTAAAACGTATCTGACTTTGGGATAAACTGTAGCAATTGCTAATGGAGAAATGGCAATAGAAGAGCTGTTTTCAGTGGTCCGAGTCTCCTATTTCTGTTTCAGGATAATGAAATAAGCTGTATTTCTAATCTTGACTAAAATCTCTCTGCAGATGGCTATAGGCATGATACAGATGTGGAAGGTCATGCCAATGCTTTTTGATCCCGGGAGCACAATAGAGTTTTCTGCAGTCAAAAACTGAGGTAGAACAGCAGAAGCTCAGATGATGTAAGTGACACTGAAACGATCCTGAGATGCGGGGTCCTCATCTCTCTTCTCATTGTTTTTTTCTTTGTCTTTTTTTCCAAAGGCTCCCCTGAAAAATTTATTTTCCCTCTTTGAGCCCAATGATTGCTCAAATACCTGTACTTCTCATCAAATCTATCAGCTTCAGCTCCTTTCCTGCTACAGAACTACAAGTAGCAAGGAGGCAAGATGTAGATATACAACCCCCAACACCATTTCCAGTATGTTTTCTCACAGGCGAAGAGACCCTGAGCCTAAACTCAGCTCAGCTCTAGCTTTGGTAAGAGTGTTCGTAACATTTTGCACAGCTACAGAAATATCAAAGTCTTTGTCTGAAATGTGCTAAATGTCAGCTTATGGCCCTTCTCCTGAGAGGCTGGAGGTGTATGTTTAGACAGAGTTTTGAAGCAAGATGAATAAGACTTCATATTTTGGTTTGCATGGTGTTCCATTGACTCAGTACAACAATCTGTAGTGAAAACGGACACCTCTCTTCAGGAGACAATGACAGATACGACTTTTATGCACCCTGTTATACAAAGTACGGGCTTTTTCCAGCATTGCTTCTCATTTATGTTCAAATTATTAAAAGGTCAGTTGGAATCTGTTAAAGTATTTGAGTTTATCAAGAACTTTTCCCATACGCTGAATTCTCCATCACTACTTTGATAGCTAGTCTGAGCTCCTGTAGAATCAAGGCACTAAGCAACCTCATCTAGTTGGACCTGCTTTGAGAAGGGCATTGGATTAGAGGACCTCCAGAGGTCTCTTCCAACCTAAATTACTCTAGGGTTTAATGGCTTAAAGATTAAATCCTATCTTGGCTCTTTTAATGCACTCCTTACGTGACGTATCTCCTGGTAACAGGTTTCCCCCAGCTTCTCTTTGGTAACTCACAGCCAAATGTTCAAGGAGACAGTAGCAACATGAGCATCTGGATCTCTCACCAGCCAACCCTGACCGATCTGCAGATCACAACATGTACACAAAGCAGAGAGGAAGTGCTATACAGAAGGGAGTTTACTTGCCACCACTTACCATTACAGCCTAGGGGGTAAATTCCAACAGAAGCTGCAGCAAACCATTTTGTACTTCTGCCCATGGTACTTGAGCAGCTTCTCAAACCTTGAGAGAAAAGGGAAGCAGCCCAACAATGCCATAACACTGTTAACCTTCCAAACCTGCTGTTTCAGTGTGTGTGAAAAGGAAAATCCCATTAGAAAACTGACTTGGTGAGGACAGGTAGGTCAGGTCAGGAGATAGCACTGAACTAGACTGCTTCTCTAGAGTAGTGTCTTCTCTACACCGCCGTTCTGGTGGTTTCAGATCAGCAGTATGCAGATGTCTGTGCAAACTATGGTAAAACCAGCAAGGAACATTGACTTCTCAGGGATTCTACAGTCTGACTGACAGTAAATCACACAGTTGACTTTACAAAGGCACCGTCCTAAGGGCAAAGGGGTTTTCTCCGCTTGCCAGAGCAGTCACGACTACCCATTTCTTGTTCAACCCTGATCTTGTCCCCTTTGGTTCACTGAAAGTCATTTCTCAGCTAAAACGCTGAGGTGAGCACCTCAAAGTGATGGATCCTCCATGCGGACCATTTCATGGACCAGCCATGTGCACTAATGCTGATGAATTGGCAGAGCAACTGACAAAGATCATCTGGTAACTACCACGCATCAGCTTCCATCTTCAGCTCATCAGAGCACAGCACTATTTCTGCTGATAGTCATTTTTCTGGTTATCAAACTGAACGGATCTCTACCTCCCTTTCTGTTCTGAATATTTGTTCTGCAGAAGAATGGCACGGCTGCAAGATTCAACATCTCTGGTTCAATATGCAGTAGATTGTAGCACCATGTTTCTAATATATGTTGAGAAAAGTCCAGGAAAAGATACAGATCTCTGCATCTGAAATCTGCATGGACAACTGCACTCCAGCAGTTCAGTGTTCTCCAGGCCTCTCTCAGCATCACTGTGCGGTTCGGTTCCTCGAATATCACTCAGAAGAAGGATGCAAGAATGAGCTTTGAGTTCTGGAGAAGAAAATATCATCCAGAGACTCATCATGAGCAAACTCGGTGAGGCAGCCGACACCACAGCACACCTGCCAGTCCAACGGCACTGTGCAGCCAGAAGATGACTTCTCCTTTAGAGCAGAGACCACTTCTCTGCTCATCACAAAGCATTTCACTTCCTGGGTCTCAAGGAACAAGCTTTTGCAGTGGCAATATAGAAACGGCACAGCAGAGGCTGAGTCCAGGAATATTCTTTTCCTGAGCTGGACAAAGAAACGTTACATGGCCATGCGACTCCTCAGATGATGTTGGTTTGCTTTCTTTTACAAGCAAAATGGATTTATCAAAAAACTTGCATCCAACTGTTCTGTCTTCTCCCCAGGTGAACTCAGCAGCATTCGTTTACCAACAAGGCTGGACAGGTTCCAGTGGGCTTTGTGGAGACTTCCCCTAGTCCAGAGTTTAGCTCAATCCACCCTCCCCCAGCAGGGATCTCTTTCAGCACTAAATGCTCCTTGTTTCTTTTGTCTCTCCTTCCCCTGGGCATTGGCTCAGAACTGGAGCTCCCCAACCTCTATGCTCCCTTTGTCTCTGTCTGAAAGGCTTTTCCTGTGTCGTGTCCTGCCAAACACAGCGAAGGTCTTGCCCTCTCTGGCAGCAGAAGTGCTGAAAGTGCTGACTGACCAGGGCCAATACGGGAGGGTCCTTGCCCCTTCCTTGGCCCTGGGAGAGTTGGGTGTCGCTTGTGCCCTCCCAGAGGTGCCAAATGGTTTTTGCTGTGTCCCAGTGCCACAAAATAACCGGACTTTTTTTCCTGTAGAACACTGATATCAGTAACACAACCCTTTCCTACAGGGATGAGAGTTTATGGCTGTGCTACTTTGGCTGGTGCTGCATGGATGCTTGCTGGGGGAAATAGGAATTAAGTGTCCTAGACACTACTCATCCCTTGCTTTTATTTATTACTCTCAAGGGCTGGGTATGGTCCCATTTTTCTAGCTCTGACTTCCTCTTACACTTCTCCAGAGGGAACAGAACTGTTTTGATGTGGCTGGGGCTGGGGAATTACTTCTCCTGTAAAGGATTAGTGTCTCAGTCACCAAGCTTTAGAAAAGGACATTCTTTTGAGTGCAACTAGCAGGACTCTGACCACCTACAGCTTGCTTATCTGCTCTCTGTGGCCATAAGGACTGTCACATCCCTTTCATCTAGAAAATCACCCTTGCAGGATGAACCTTCCTGTCCTGCTGCATACCCAGTGTTGTCTGGGAGCCTGCTCTGGAGATAGGACAGTTAGGCTCCCATACAATTCCCAAGCTCATATAAAAAGCAAAAATGTTTGGGATGGAGGGAACCACTGGGCAGGAAACAGGGAGCAGTGCTGTCTGGAGTAAAATTAATATGTCCTCTGTACTAAATGATGTAGCCCTGGCAAGGGAGAACAAAGTTGGCATCGTGGTAACTGGGCCTCAGCAGCAGAAAAAGAATTGAAGCACAAAGTCAAGGGTCAGAACAACAGGGTTCAGCCCTGTAGGACTGACATATATTCATCCTCCATACTGAAAACTTAGCTAGAAACCTCTGCTTTTTGATTTCTCGGCATCTCACAGAACTCATCTCAACCCACACAGTTCAGAACTGCAGGTAAGAGAGAAGTATGGAGGACTAAAGTAGGAATAATTGTGGTGAATGCTAGCAAAGACACTAGTCCAGGAGGCTAGATGCTGTAGCATTTTGACTCCCGAGAGAAGCTTTTGCCTATCCCATCAACACATATATCAGCTTAGAGTCTTCCAGTGTCTCAGTCCTGTTCGCTAGTGTGGCATTGTCCCTTAGTTTTATGCATTACCTCCAAATTCAGATGAGTCAGTGGAACATCAAGAGCTTGCGTTATTCCAAACTCCTAAACTCAATCTGGCAAAACTGGTTTTATTACACTCTTTGAACACTTAAGGCAGGCGTCCTTCTACAAATGCCAGCTTGCTGCCTTCTCTTCCTCCAACCTTCAGGTAGGCTGTTCTCTGCAAATCTGAGAGCACCATCTGAAGCACCAGCCTCCAGACGGTGCAAGCAACAAAAGCTGGGAAGTCTGTGGGAAGAGAAGTGTGTGGGAAGTGTGGGGAAGTGTGGGGACGGGAAGGGAAGGGAAGGGAAGGGACGGGAA
>JAVSBS010029434.1:18448-34190 GCA_033124195.1 Coracias cyanogaster | reverse complement strand
GCCCTGCTTCCCAGGGAGTGGCCAAACATCGCCTACTGATGGGAAGTAGAGAATAACTTTGTTTTCCTTTGCTTCCATGTGTGGATTTGCTTAGCTTTTCTTCTATTATTATTAAACTGCTTTTTGTTTCTCATCTTATTTTCCTCCCCTTTCTTTTTGCTCTGCTGAGAAGGGAAAGGGGAAGAAAAGGGAGAGTGTGATAGTGTGGCTTGGTTGGCACCTGGCGCTCAGCCAAGGTTAACCCACCACAGTGGTTTTTGTCCTTACTGGCTCTCAGCTTGTTCTCTGGTTTCCCATGCCTGATACAGGTTATACTTTATTTTTTCTTTTTTCCCTATACTGACTCACAATTTTCTAAATTTGTGAAAATAATGTTTTTTGTGATTGTTTCCCCATTATTCTTTGCAAGCTTTATTTTTCTTTTCATTTTTTTATGTTGAGCATGTAATGGTTTTCCTTTCAGCAGATATAGGCCAGAAGAATCTGATAACTCTGCTTAGTAGCAACAGGTTGTTTTGGTGGGCTGGTTTTGGCTGGGACAGAGTTAATTTTCTTCATAGTAGTTAGTATGGGTCCATGTTTTGGATTTGTGCTGAAAACAGTGTTGATAACACAGGGATATTTTAGTTATTGCTGAGCAGTGATTACATGGAGTCAAGGATTTTTCTGCTTCTCAGACCAACCCACCTAGTGAGAAGGCTGGGGAGCACAAGGCATTGGGAGGGAGAACAGTGGGGACAGCTGACCCCAACTGACCAATGGGATATTCTAGAACAGATGCCATCATGCTCAGCATATAAACCTGGGGAAGGAAAAAGAGGGAAGGGGAAGGACAATTGGAGTGATGGTGTTTGACTTCCCAAGGGACTGTTACATGTGATGGAGCCCTGCTTTCCTGGAGGTGGCTGAACACCTGCCTGCTGATGCGAAGTAGTTAATTAATTCCTTGTTTTGCTTTGCTTGCGTGCACAGCTTTTGCTTTACCTGTTAAACTGTCTTTATCTCAACCCACAAGTTTTCCCACTTATACCCTTCCAATTCGCTCCCCCAGCCCAATGTGGGTGAGGGAGTGAGTGCCTATCTGGGGCTTAGTTGCTGGCTAGGGCTAAACCATAACATCTGGTGTATGGGGTATTTGGCTAAAGAAGGGAAATTTTTATCTACTCTGAACCACATCTATCACCACATTTCAGTTCTGTCTAGTTTGTCTCTTGTGGAGTAGGCTGTGTAGTTTTAATACGTGAGGTTTTATTCTTATTTTCCCAGTATCTTTCAAAGTTGTTCTTTTAAAAAAATAATAAAAAAATATTGTCCTGTAGAAATGCACAGCTCAGGTCAGCAAAACATAATGAACACAGGAGAATATGTCGTACTAAAAGTCAATGGGATTTAAAGTACATCTATATTTCAAACTGCAAGGACAGGGAAAAGAAAAGGTCCTATAATGTACATTTTTGATTGTACTGAAGAGTATTAGTCAAGGTTAGTAAACTTAACTCCTTCTCCCCTATTGGACTTCTAGACTTGGAAATTAACTGCATCAGCCTCATTTCGTGCAGCTGCTGAAGTCTAGCTTTGATTTGTATGGTTAGAGCAATCTGTCCCTATAGAGGCAAACTGAATTAAACAAATGCAAGGAGACATATATTTAAAATAGTTACTAGATTTGGAATATCAGTTGGCTAATCTTTTACTAATAAAGGTGTTTTTGTATTCCATCCTTCCCTGCACAAAACACAGATTGAGCAATGTTTTGTCTTATCCATAATTTTTCATGTATTGTGTCTGATACTAGAGAAGTATGATAAAATTTAAAAAAAATAACAGAGACATTGTGAGTTAAACTTCATCATCAGAAGAAATGATACTGTTAGCCATTATTAATGCATTTTCCTCTTTTCTCCTATTGTAATCATGCTTTCAGACCGATGAGAGGGAGAACAAAACTGACTTATCTCTCTCTTTGGAGCAGTTGTTTTCAATGATAAAACCAAACATCCACTGGAGGAGTTGATGGCTTTATTTAACTAATAACCTCAGAGAGAAGCCCTTTGACACCCCATATTAAGCAGCTACTTTTAGATATGGAGTAATGCTGAGTTACAGAAAAAAAAATAAAAGAAAATAACAATACCAAAGCAAAAAAAAACCCCTAGTTCGCTAAGAGGAAGGAAAGAACTTGTGTTAAACTAAACAAAAGAAACTCAATTCAGCAAGAAACAGAGGCGTTCCCAACCTGAGAAATATTAGTGGTAGTAGACCTTGTATGTCTCAACAGAGTTAGGACAGGTACCAACTAGTTAACTACAGAGTTAGTATCAAACCTAAAAGAAAAAAGTAGTGTATCTTTTCTCTGTATAAATCTCTCACAGGTGTCTATATACCAGAATTTTCCCATATAAAAGGGAATTACCTCATATCAGAAGGATAAAGATGTTAAATAAAAATTAAAAATGTTACTACGAGAAAGGTACAAAGTATAAAATTTTTAAGATTGGAAACTATATAGGAGCTTATCTGCAACCTGACCTTACTTAGAGTGATCAAATAATCAAAATGTGGAAGACTTCAGATAAAGACAGAGTTCTGCTTGCACCTCTGCCTTCTGCAACTGCAGAAAATATCTGTAACTGTATAAATGCACCTCTAAATATAGATAGTGAAATATATACTCACTAGTTTGTAAAAATTTGCAAGCTCTGCTACTCTGTTTTTAGGATTGAAGAGCCTGTAAATTCCATAAACTGCATAAGGAATTTATATATCAGGAGACTAAATACTTCAGAAGCTGGAAGAAGTTGTAAACTCCATAAACTGAAGAGACATAAAGGGAGAAAGGGAAAATCTAAGAGAAGGAAGGAAGGATGAGTGGAAGAAGGGAAGGATGGCTGGGAGGATAGAGGGAAGGCTTCCTGAAAATCAATCTGGGCTAGAACACACAATGTTAGTGTGGCAGAGTTGAAAGAATAAAAGGAAGACATATTTTATTAAATATTTTAAAAAAACCTCAACAACAACAATCTAAGCTACTTCAGAACATCTTAAATACCTTTGATGGAAGTAGAGACATGTTCTTCATGTGAAGAATTGTGACTGTTTCAAGGACAGAGCCAAAAATGTTGTTGGCTTGTGTTGCACTAATATATAGAATAGAGTTTAAACCAGCTGAGGGCTTGTCCTAGTGCTGGCTTTCCTTGCAGCAAAAAACCCTCAGTGTCAGATAGGAAATATTAAAAGATGAAGAGTTAGATGCAACTGACACAGTGGTTGTTGATGCTATTGCCGAAAACTCACCTGAAACCTCATTTAAATTTGAAATACTCAGTCTGGTTTGTGAGTTCTGATTCTGCAATTCTTTCAGTTTTCCAGAACTGAGCAATTTGTCATCATTCTCCCTTACTCATAATCTGTGATAAAGAAGTTAGATTTTTTTTTTTTCTTATTTCTTCTAGATGTAATAGCATGGACATTGGATGCACAGGACTATAAGAGATTGGTGGATAACTGGAGCACTGTGCACCCTAATGTAATAAAGGTACCAGATGGAAGAATCTATCTGGATTTCTGGAATGACAGGAGGATGCCAATAGTTGGCTATATTGGAGTCTGAGGTGAGCTTAACAGGGAACAAGTGGCAGAAATATCCTGTTGTAACTGGCCTGGAGGCTCCTTGTATCCTTGGCATTGACTACCTCAGAACTGGGTGTGACAAGAATCTGGAAGGGTGCTGGTGGACTTTTGATCCACTGCTAACCGATGTGGATGTAGAAAAGATTAAATAGCTGTCTGCCTTGTTCAACCTCTTGGAAGACACTTCTGTTGTGAGATTGATGTATGTCTTTTGCACAATGTTGTTTGAATAATACAACAGAATCTGTTTTATCTAATTTTAACTATAAAGTCTTCTCTGCTAAAATTACTTTAGTCCCTGAATTAGACTCCATAAGCATTATACACAGCTTTACTTGAAACTTTTCCCTTCCAATAGAATTTTTTCCCTGGATGAATACAAAACCAAGAACAAAAATAATTTTTTCAATAAGTATCTCTTTATAAGTAGGTTCAACACTTTTCTTCCTATCCCCATGCCTAAGAGAATTGTTCTTTCTAGCCTGGCAGTTTTGTACTCTAGACAAAAATTGGTTCAAGGATTGTTTTTTTTTTCTGCTCATTTTGCAGCTTCTAACTATATATCAAATCATGAGAGGGTGTCACTGCACCTGTAAGGAAAACTGCTTGGGTGTGAGGTTTAACATGTAACCATGGGCAATATCAAGCTGCAGATGTTCAAATCTTCAGTGGCACAGGTTCTAGCTCTACCAACCAAGTTGCAGAAGGCAAAGACGGAGACTGGGTGAAGGAAGATCCACCTACTGTAAGTGAAGGTCAGGTTCAAGACCTGGACCTAAAGAACCTGAAATTGTAGAAGTACATGGGACCTGATGAAATCCATCCTAGGGTCTTCAGGGAATTGGAGGATGAAGTTTCTAAGCCATTTTTCATCACATTTGAAAGGTCATGGTAGTCTGGTGAAGTTCCCACTGACTGGAAAAAGGGAAACATAACCCTCATTTTCAAAAAGGAAAGAAAGGAACACCTGGGCAACTACGGGTCAGTCCGTCTTACCTCTGTCCGATGTCATCTACCTGGACTTGAGCAAAGCATTCAATAATGTTCTGCATGGCATGCTGGTCTCTAAATTGGAAAGATATGGTTTTGATGGATGGACCATTCAATGTGTAAAGAATTGGCTGGATGGTTGGACTAAAATAGTTGTGATGAATGGCTCAGAGTTGAAGTGGAGACCAGTGATAAGTGGTGTTCCACAGGGATCAGTACCGGGACTGGTACTATTTAAAATCTTTCTTGGTGACATGGACAGTGGAATTGAGTTATCCCTTAGCAAGTTTGCAGATGACAACAAGATGCGCAGTGTGGTCAACAGACTGGAGGGAAAGAAGGCCATACGGAGGGACGTTGGTAGGCTTGAAGGGTGGGCCAATGCAACATCATGATATTCAACAAGGTCAAGTGTAAGTTCCTGCACCTGCATTGGGGCAATCCCAAGCACAAATGTAGGCTAGATGGAGTATGGATTGAGACCAGCCCTGGCGAGAAAGGCTTGGGGGGTGCTGGTTGATGAAATGCTCAACATGAGCCAGCAATGCGTAAGTGCAGCCCAGAAAGACAACTATGTCCTGGGCTGCATCAAAAGAAGCATGTCCAGCAAGTCAAGGAATGTGATTGTTCCCTTCAGTGCTGCTCTCACGAGACACCACCTGGAGTACTGTGTCCAGCTCTGGAGCCCCGAGTACAAGAGGGGCATAGAGCTGTTGGGGTGGGTCCAAAGGAGGGCCACAAAGATGATCAGAGGGCTGGAACATCCCTCCTACAAGGACAGGCTGAGATAGTTTGGCTTGTTCAGCCTGGAGAAGAATAGACTCTAGGGAGACCTCATTGTGGCCTTCCAGTATCTGAAGGGGGCCTACAAGAAAGCTGGTGAGGGACATTTTACAAGGACTTGTAGTGATAGGATGAGGGTTAATAGCTTTAAACTGAAGAAGGGTAGATTTAGGTTAGATGTAAGGAAGAAGTTTTCACTGTGAGGGTGGTGAGACACTGGAACAGGTTGACCAGGGGGCTTATGGATGCTCCATCCCTGGAATTGTTCAAAGCTAGGCTGGATGGGGCCTTGAGCATGCTGGTCTAGCGGGAGATGTCTCTGCCATGGCAGAGGGGTTGGAACGAGATGATCTTTGAGGTCCCTTCCAACCAAACCATTCTATGATTGTAGGAAACTGTTCTGGAGTTTAAATGTATGCTATGATAAAAAATAAATGAACATTTTAAAGTTATTTTTTAAAGAAAATTCTGAACTTAGAAGCAACTACAGAAAGAAAAAATTGCTTGGAATAGTAGGAACATCGAAGAAATGCACTGTAAACAAAAATACCAATTAGAAGAGGTTTCTTTTGATATTTAACTCTGTGTTTTTACAGCAACCTAGAGCTGAACTTTTCCTGTCCTGAAGGCAAAGTTCTGGGCCTGTGACCAGCATATTTTTTGTTGAAGGAAGATAAAAGAGAAAGGAACTGGAAGGTTTGGGATGGAGGGAACTCTTCCCATATCTGATAGAAGAGTGAGCTGGCTCTCCCAGGCCCTGGCATGGATGAGGCAAGCAAGGAAAGTTCTTTTGGGTCATGACAGTGACATCACTAGAATTTGTAAAAAACTCTTTAGTATTGACATAACTCCATCTCATTTACACCAGCATAAGTTTTACAGATAATTTCAGATGAAGAAGAGCCAAGACACTGATGAGCACTTTTGAGAATCCCACTCTAACAATATGGGTCTTAATAAGATAAAAACAATTTTTTATAATCTGAGGGCTTTGACTAAACTATGAACAGAAGTTCATGGGGACCTTATGGGGAAGGTTAGGTTGAATGAGGTAATGAATCAAGTGATGTTCATTCAGTCTGTTACTATAGTGATGAATTATATGCAAATTGCTGTGTGTGGCATTTTTAAGTGGAAACCAAACCAAATTAGATAGTGAAAGCTAACTGTTACTGTATTCTTATAGTTTATTTTTTTTAAAGTCAAGGTAAATTTACCAGGCTGTACTCATATGGAAAACCTGGGAAGCTTGTTTGCAGAAGCCCTCATAAACATATTTCTTCACAGTTTTAATATTAATAATTAATAAAAACTAAAAAACAATAAGTGTATTAGAACTGAAGCAAAATTGTGAAGTAAGTGGAATCAGAGAGCAAAGGCAGGTAAGAAAATTACCTGTTGTATACACGTTGTGTTTTACTCAGCTGGTCTCAATTTTAGTTTCAGAATTATGGAGAATAGCACATTATATCATTAATCAAGACTTACAAGTTCCTTATACAGCCAAGATGTACAACTATCCCCTGAAATCATAATCTGCACTGGAGAGAATACTTATATAACAAAAATCAGCTGAAACTAGGAGAAAATATTGCACTACAAATCCAGGCAGACAGGACTGACATAGCCTACAAAGAATAGCACAACCCTATCTAATTACGACTATGCATCTCCAGTACTCCTTGAAACAGTCTGGGTAAGCTGTGTTCCTTGTCTAGCTCAAGTGTGCATCTTGACACTTGGCACATATCACATGAACTAACTTCAAGTTTTAGTAGGTGCTGTGCTTATTTTCCAGATACGTTTCAGAGACTCCTTTATGCTTATTCTGGGTTTCTCTGACACCCTCGTTTCTTCTTTCTTTAAATAACAATACCACTTCAGGTATAAGCCTGAAGAGAATTCTGTATCCCAGAGCTTCTGAATTCTGTGGCCCATCACTGGTGATTAACATATCCTACAGCCTCTTTGCTCAAGGTTTTCTGATTTGATTGTTGCTATAGACTATTCTCCATTCTTCTAAGAATAGATAATTTTGGAAAGTATCCTCATTCTATTTAATTTTTACTTCCTAGGATTTGGCTTTTTACTTTACAATATTCTTCCAATTTCTTCATTAAAAATGTCTATATTGCATAGATGTCTACCTGTTAAGTCAATACCTGTCCTTTTGCCAAGTGAAAAAGCTGAACAAATTATAACTTGGAGTTGTCCTTGCTTTGAAAGATAGAGTTAGTCTTAGACTCACAGATGCTAGCATAAGCATTTTTTTTTTATCCTAGATAGTCTGTACATTCATGTCTATTTCTACTGTAATTCTAGTTCTTCATTCCAGAACTCATAGCAATCTTCTCCTACAGACGTGTTTTCTCTGTCCCTGTACTGCTTGATTGCCCTCACAATACTCAGTTCATTTATTTCCAGTCAATATTTCAGAGACAGATCGTTGTTCTAAAGTATGATCACGGTATGTACCTGCTACAAGCGATTCCCTCCTGTAAATTATTCTTCCTTCACTGCCAAGGTCTCCAAACCCCATTCATTCTTTGGAATATATGTAGTGACTAAAAACCCTATAAATGAATACATTAAGCACAAATATGTTAACGCCATAAAAGAGTGCCTTTCTGTATCAAATTCAAGTTGTAGTTTTTTTCTTAAAATAGAAGGGGGAAAAAAAGGGTTTACTGATGTGCCTTAAGTAAAGCAGCCCTGTTCAGGGAATTTATTAAAGATGTTGCACTTAATTGTTCCTCAACGTAGTGTTCTTTCATTCTTTGTCGTGTAACAACAGATTAGAGTTTATTGAAAATAGGTTATGTCACTCAGGTCAGAGCTGCAGATAAGTGTTAGCAGAAAATAGTGTGTCTGCATTATTTCTGTTCTCCCCATACAGCCCAGCACAAATCACTGGGGAGTAGGAGTAAACGGGAGTTTCCACTCCTGCTTTCACCCTCTATCACATCTGTGCACGCACCTAAATTCAGGGTCATCAGCACTCTCAGACTGGTTCATCTCTTCAGCGCTCTCAGGACTATGTTCCTGGGCTTTAAATGAGGACAGCTCTGTAGTCTATATTACATAACTCTGCACTCCTGCCTGCTCCCACAGGATGACCTCAGATTTCTTCTGTTCTTTCCTAATTTCCTCAGGGTATTTCTGCCCCATCCATTGCCACATTTTACATAGGATACACTGTTCTGCCTTACTTGCTCTTCCTCAAGCTATTCCCATTTCCTGGTTGTGCTGCTGTTGCTTTACCACCTTCTTTGGGTGACCTAAAACAATTCTTTCCTAGTCATGGTCAACCTAGGAAAGCCCATCTTTACAACTGACTGAGAAAAGGCCACTGAAAATTAATATTTAGGTGTTTACAGATGGCTGTAAATTTCAAAGACACAGAGGGACATTTGTCTATCATTAGTGTGTAGTGAGATATTTAAAAAGCTCAGTATTTACCTGCATCTTTAGGTGCTTGTCTCTCTAAATATTCTGTGCTATGTAATACAGAACATTCAAACAAAGGTTTCATGTGAATCTCCATAATACAGAAGGCAAGCAGTTAGAATGGATTTGAGAGGAGGCATAAAGATAAAATATTCCATAGTTTCAGGGCAGAGAGTGTAACAACTGAGCCCTCATTTTCAATGTCATAAACACAAAATCTGCAACACAATAGAAGAAAAGTAGCTCTCATAAACAGTTACTTTTATCCTTTTCACAAACTAGAAGCAGTTTTATATTTTAATGCTATCAGGTACTACGTTAGCTTCAGCATCTATTAATCAATTGAAATAATCACAAAGCACTTTCATCTAAAGCATTCATTTTTAATAGTGAGCACTTTTGGAAGGAAAATAAAAGCATATATGCCTTGGGTTAAGATAGAATAGGGTTAATTTTCACCAGAAGCTGGGAGGGTCCACAGCCAGGATAGACAACTGAACCAGCCAATGGGATATTTGGTACCATACTGACATCATACCCACTATATAAGGGTGGGGGCTGAGCCGGGCAGGATGTGCAGATCTCTGGCACAGCCCTTGGGCCGGTGCAGCTCTAGGCAGTTCTGTGTGGTTTATATCACTCGCTTTATATATTGTTTTATTACTATTATTGTTATTACTGTTAGTTCTTCTCTTCTTTTATTGTTCTGTTAAATTCTCCTTATCCCAATCCACAGGGCTTTGCCTTTTTCTCCCTATTCTTCCTCCCATCTCACCAGCTAGATGTGTGTACGAGGAAGTGGCCACATGGTGCTCAGCTCCCAGCTGAGTCTAAGCTGCAACAGTATATTAATTGCCAATCTCAGATGTTTAAACCATGCTACATTACACAACCATAACAGATTCACAGAATCACAGAATTGCCTAGATTAGAAAGAACCTTTAACATCATCGAGTCCAATCATTAACCTAACACTGAGAAGTCCTTGACTAAGCCATATCCATAAGCATTATGTCTACATTACTCCTAAATGCCTCCACCACTGCCCTGAGCATCGTGTTCCAATGCCTGATAACCCTTTCAGTAAATAAATTCTTACTAATATCCAATCTAAACTTCCCTTGGCACAACTTGAGGTCATTCCTCTTGTCCTGTCACTTGTCACTTGGTTGAACAGACTGATCTCCACCTCTCTACAGTCTCCTTTCAGGTATCTGTAGAGAGCTGTGAGGTCTCCTCTGAGTCTCCTTTTCTCTAGGCTAAACAACCCCTGTTCTATCAGCCGGTCCTCAAAAGAGGAGGTTGAGACTAGACCCTTCTAGAACCTTCACCAGCTTTGTTGCCCTCCTTTGGACATGCTTTAGTATCTCGATGTCTTTTTGAGGTGAGGGCCCAAAACTGAACACAGTGCACAAGATGCAGCCTCACCAGTGTTGAGTACAGGGGTACAATCACTTCCCTGGTCCTACTGGGCTTACTATTCCTGATACAGGATGTTGTTGGCCTTTCTGGCCACCTGGGCACACTGCTGCCTCATATTAAGCCAGCTGTTGACTAGAACCCCCAGGTCCCTTGCTGCTGAGCAGCTTTCCAGCCACTCCTCCCCAAGCCTGTAGCATTGTTGGAGGTTGTTCTCAAGCATATCAACACTTCCACCAGGCTTGGTGTCGTCTGCAAAGTTACTAAGGGTGCGCTCAATCTCCTCATCCAGATCTTTGATAAAGATTTTAAACAGGACTGGCCCCAAGACTCAGCCCTGGGGAACACCACTCATGACCAGCCACAGACTGGAATTAACTCCATTTACCACCACTTTCTGGGCCTGGCTGTCCAAACAGGTTTTCACCCAGCAAAGTATTTTCCCATCCAAGCTATGAGCAGCCAGTTTCTCCAAGAGAATGCTGTGGGAAACAGTGTCAATAGACAACATCCACAGCCTTTCCTTCATCCACTAAGTGTTGTGGAAGGAGATCAAGTTAGTCAAGGATGACCTGCCTTTCACAAACCCATGTTGACTGGGCCTGATCATCTAGTTGTCCTGCATGTACTGTGTGATGGTAATCAAGATGATCTTCTCCATCAGCTTCCCCAGCACCAAAGTCAAACTGACAGGCCTGTAGCTTCCTGGATACTCCTTCTGGCCCTTCCTGTATGTAGGTGCCACATTGGCTAACTTCCAATCTACTGGGACCTCCCTGGTCAGCCAGGGCCACTGAAAAATTATGGAAAGTGGCTTCGTGAGCACCTTCACCAGCTCTCTCAGAACTCTTGGGTTTATTCCATCGGGTCCCATAGACTTGTGTATGTCTATGTGGTACAGCAAGTCACTGACCATCTCTTCCAGGATTGCGAGGGGATCATTCTGCTGCCAGTCTCTGTCATCTCGCTCAGGGGGCTGGATTCCCAGAATACAACTGGTCCTATTACTAAAGAATGAGGCAAAGAAGACATTAAAATCCTCAGCTTTTTCCTCATCCTTATTCACCATGTTTCCTCTGCGTCTAATAGAGGAAATTATGTTGATTGACAGAATACAGCCTTAAAAGCAGTAGGTGTACCTTAACTACATCTGTAATTTATGATATTATAATTATATAGCAGTGACTGGTAGAAATTAACATTACAATGCAAAGAGGCCCCAGTTTTACGTACAGTTTTCAATCATTTCAAAGTTTGAACAAAAGTTCCATTCTAGAGATGGAATTCTTTCATGCTTGATTTCTGTTGAAGTTATGGAAGTGAGAAAGCAGGCAGTGCAGGTACTTATCAAAGAATACTTTGTATTCTATACCACTTGGTGAATGAACAGCCTTTATTAGTTGTATCTCCTAAAAGTAGCATGAGAAATTAATGTCTATATTAGACAAGTCTAAAATTGGTATTTAGCAGTGAGGCCAACGCTTCAAATTCAGCAAAAAGTTACAGTATGTTGAAGCAGACAAGTCTATCTCCCTCACGTCCCTGCTTAATAGGATAATCCCACTACTTGACCCATTAGGGGCTGGAGTCAACAGCAACCTCACTGATCACATGACAGTTGCATTTGAAGCTAAGTCCTGGACCATTCATCCCCCAGGGACAGACTTTTTACAGCCTTTATGGAAGGGGATGTCTCAGAAGATGAAACAAGAGGCAGAGGACAGCACACAGAACTAATGATATTCAGCCTACCCTATCAGGAAGATCTGTAGAACATTGGAACTTATATGGAAGTTCCAGAACAGCCCCAGAATGATGGCTTCTGTAGGGAACCTTAGCTACAGTGCCTGAGAACTTCATGTGAATTACAACCCTCAAATTTTAAAATAGCTGGTCATCAGATAGCTATTGCAAAAAAAGAAACAACAAACCCACATTAAAACACATTCTCAGGAATACAAAATATATATCTCAATAAGAAAATCTAAAAGACATGCCATTGGAAAAGATGATATTGCTAGAACCAAAGATAATAGTGGCGACCAATGACAGAATAACAAGGAAAAACAGTTCCTCTCCATCAGTTGGAAGAGATTTGATCAAACCTTAGGACAGATATAGTGCTGTCATCCTATGGATTATAGAGAAGCCCATACTGGTACCTCTTCTCAGGGCACATTGACTTGAGCGCTACATTGACCTAATGTGGCTATGTGGCTTGCTGACAATAATTTCTTTAAAGAAGGCCAAGATGGAAAGCTGGCAGAAGAGGCATATGTCTGCAGGAACTTGACCATATAAGGCTACCCTTACATTCCCTCCCCATGAACCAACTCTCCCTGAGATTCACTCACTTCATAATTTTCACATTCATTCAATCACTCATTTTCATAATTTAAGCCCATCTAAGTGTAAGTAAAATGTCCAAATTAATGAGTAGTAACAAACAATAAGCAATTTTTCTTTTACTGAGCAGCATTACAATACTGCACACACTAAACAGAAGGGGTAGGCAGTGAAATATGATGCTAGACTAAAAAGAAATCAAGAGAGTGCACTGCAATAGTATGTCACTGGTAATAACTGTGCCATAAAATGGAAGTGTTTATTTTAAGCCTGATTCTTTTATGAAAATAAATCCTGTTGAGGAAATTTACCTATCAAAGTTATTTTTCTATGTATGCAGCAAATCTTTCTAATTATCCAGTTACTCCTGGGAAAAGTAGCTACCAGTGAAATGCAATGATATGTTTGTAAAAACGAAGATTTAAATACTTTCTCTAAAAGATAAATCCTTACTGACATTTTAATTCTGTAATTCCTTCTTAGACTTCTAATTTCATTGTTGTTTCTATATTTCACAAGGAAATTGTTATGATATTTCTGAAAACAACTTGATAATATATGTACTTGGTGATCACACAAAACAGATCTGCATATTCTGAGCAGAGTGCTAATACATGGACTTCTGCATAAAAGAGATATGGAAATAATATGAAAATTGCACGTCTGGATAATGACAAAAAGTGAATTTTGACTGTGGATAAATTGTTCCCCACAGGGGATACCAGGAATAGCTTTTTAAGGTACAAACTGAGTGAAGGTGTTAGGTGCTGTGCAGGTGGTTTTGCTAAAAGCCCTAATATAATAAAAAGGTCTTCAAGCTCTGGTTGCCAGAGTTTTTTCCATGAAAAGGGCAAACTCTCATTCCAAGCTGGAAAACATAAAAGGAAGCTGTGTGAGAGCAGTATGTCCCAGGGACAATAACAGGGCAATTTTGAGACTAAGTAGTAATTAGAAACCCCACTTTCTGCCTCTGCAATGTGAATGTTCTTTGCTTACACCTTTCTGAACTCTCTGGATCTGCAGATCACACTGAACCTGGGACCTCCTAAATAGCTTTAATATAGTCTTGCAGAACACTGAAATTATTAATTTTTATTTCCATTAAGTAATGGCTAATACAAACCAATTAGTTTTTTATTTTTAAGGAAAAAAAAAAAAGGGAAAATCTCTGAAACTTTGACAGCTACATGAACGGGCAGAAAAAAGAGAAAAGAAAAACTTGGTAAAGACAACCTTCATATCCCCTTACTCACCTAATCATAACAAACAAAATGCTACTGTGGAGCATCAAATTACTGTTTTCAAAGCATTTTCTCTTGCCTTTTTGTTTCCTGCATAGATGCATTCTTTTATTCTATCTAGTAAACAGCTCATTTTTAATTCAAGAAAACAGTATGTTACCATCTTCTTTACATTATTTCCTGTTGTCTTGGACTCATTCATTTACTGCAGAATAGTTTTAAAAACATATATAAATGTTTTAAAAACATATATAAACTTAAAAGTTTTAAGGAACTTATGTATGTAACTTAAGAGTTTTGACTTACTAGACTGCTCAGATACATGCAGGACAAGACGACAACTGTTCAGTCTCTCCCAAAGCATGCTCTTTCTTTCTAAGCTTCACATCATTTTCCAGCATCTTCTGAACAAAAGCAGCCAGGACAATCAGAAACTAGGAGATGTATGCCAAGGCAGATAGCTATAACACTTTTCCCAGTTTTTCATATTGTTATGAATCCTGATTTTCTTTAGCTGAGTGACTTGTGTATACTCAGCTGTAGCTTCAGTCATGGTTCTATGGACTTCCTCTTAAATCATAACTGAATTTAAAACTGAAATGAATGTATATGATGTAACATTATTGACATTCAAATGTTTTCATGTTGAATTGACTTCTAAAGAGTGATGTGTATAGCTATGCCTTTAATTTACTTAACCCCTAAAATCATGCTGTAAAGATGTGAGCCAATGTCTTAGGAAAGTCAGAGGCTTCACATGTGAGATTGTCTTCCTCTCTATCTTCCTTCTCATTTCTCCAAAGTTCAGACTGGACAGAAGGAAGCTGATTAAATCAGGCCAAGTAGGAATCAAGGGGAAGGTTTTCTGAATTATCTTACCAGTCTGTGAAAATTAACATCTTAAATATTCTTAAAAATCATTGTCTGGGTCAAAGAAAGCATTTTAAAATCTGGGCATGGCATAGTCAGGATTTGTCTTTCACCATTCTGGAACTAGTCCACTGCATGTGGAAGGCAAGGTCAGGAAGGAAAGTTAAACAGATCTTCACTTCTAAAAATACCTGATGCAGAATTCACAGTCCACCTTCTATAACTATTTAGATGATTGCTTAGGAAACCAGTGATGCCTTACTCCAACTTCATTAAATCTGAATTCCAATTTGAAAATAGAAGCAATAGCTATCAAGGCGCATAATTCAGCATTTCCGCAACATACCACATATTTTTGGGACAAACTGTCCGAAACACTAATACAGACACTATTTGTGGATTTTGAATGTTAAAAAACACATAACTATCCATCCATATTCTTCATTAAAATACATAGTTATAAATGCAGGCTACACTGAGGAAGATCCCTTTGTTTAACATCTGCATAACTGACAGCAGGCTACGAGCTTTGGAATTAAGAAACTAGTTCTTTTTATATTCTTTTTAAAGATTGATTTAGTTTCAGATTTCTCATTCAACTTCTACTGAACAGAAACTGACTTCAATGAACATATGGAATAAGAAAATAATGCTTCTCAGACTAAGACTCACTTACTAGTTTGTTCATTTCAAAATAAGGACACTTTTTTACAATAAATTTAACATTTTACAGGACCTACTGAAGGAAAACAATCTCAATTTCTTTTTTCACTGCCTCCAGGTTTTCATGATCTCTCAGCTTTGCAGTGGGCAGATGATCTCATATAATACTGTGGTTTAAGGATTTAATTCCTGGTATGTTGCAATAATTTTATGTCTGGAGAATATTGCTGTCAAATTGAAGGGGGGACATGTAGCTCTAGGCCAGGACATGTAGCTCTAGGCCTTTTAAAAATTAACTATAATGCTACTTAGCTAGTTTAGCAAGGCAAAGCATTGCAAACTTTAATCACAAT
>JAVSBS010029434.1:0-16146 GCA_033124195.1 Coracias cyanogaster | reverse complement strand
CTTCATTGTAGAAAGCCACTAGGTTGGTCAGGCAGGACTTGCCCCTAGTAAATCTATGTTGGCTACCTAGGGTTACCTTTCTGTCTTCCATGTGCCTTAGCATATCCTCCAGGAGGATCTATTCCATGATCTTCCCAGGCACAGAGGTGAGGCTGACAGGTTGGTAGTTCCCAGAGTCATCTTTTTTACCCTTTTTAAAGATGGGTACAATATTTCCTGTTTTCCAGTTGCTAGGGACTTGACCTGACTGCCATGACTTTCAAATATTATGGAGAGTGGCTTGGCAACTGCATCAGCCAATTCCTTCAGTACTCTGGGATGCACCTCATCAGGTCCCAAGGACTTATTTATGCTTAAGTTCCTCAGGTGGTCATGAACCTTGTCCTTGCTTACTGTGGGAGGGCCTTTGCCTACCTGGTCCCTGTCTTGTGGGCCATTGTCCTGGTTCGGCCAGGACAGGGTTAATTTGGTGCAGCCAGGCTATTCCATACCATGCTGACATCATGTCCCAGGGCCAGTTCTGGTCCTGTGGTGGGACTCGCACACATGCTGCTGCTCCGGTCCATGTTCACATGTTATCGCTCATTCTGTAAATTGTTTTTCTCACTGTTGTCATTGTTTTTGATACTGTAATTGTTTCCTGTGTGTCATTGTATTAAACTCTCCTTATCTCAATCCCAGCTCGATGTTTCCCTGTCCCCCTTCCCTGGACCGGTGCTCTGGGGACAGCAGCAGCAGCCATGTGGCTTGGCTCCCGGCAGGGACTGAACCACCACAACCATCAACTTGAGGGCTGTGAGGAGAGAGGTTGCCGGTGAAAACTGAGGCAAAAATGTTGTTGAGTACCTCAGCCTTCTCCTAGTCTGTTGTTACTACTTCTCCATTGTTTATCACTGTAATATACCTTTAAACATTGTACAGAATGTGATACTACATTGAATTATTCATAAACAACATAAACAGTTCTGAAATTATTCTTGGAATTACATCACTTATGTTTAGTGTGACCTGTGCCTTCTGAACCTTCACACTAGCCCATCTCAGAACCCTGCAGGGACAATATGAGTCATTCATATAGCCTGTTATTTGTACAGAACTTGTCTCAAATTTAATTGTTTATTAATCATACTGTTTGATGAGAACAAAAGGAAATGTAATTAGTTCAATATTTCATGCAGTACATGCCAATACACTTTGCAACTGTATTTTAAAATAAAATCAATAGAAAAGTATTCCCAACCTATTCCTAGAATTTAAACTACTTACTAACCAGTCAGTTAAATACCATATCACTACAATGAGAAAATATAAAGAATAAAATACTCCTAGCTGAAAGCTTTCACTGAAAACTTTTAACTTTTCTCTGTTTTTAAAAACATTGATCAAGAAACTGATTTCCTGTATGAGTTTGTTTGGAATGTACTAGAATATCCCTTTGCAATATTTAAATCTATGGAGTTGTTGCAAAGCTTTGGAAGTCAAGATCAGACTTGTTAGATTTGTTCATACAGTTCACCTGAGCACTCAGATGACTTCTGTGCAAGCTTAACTGTCTGTCTACATAAAGCATTGAAACCAAGGATGTGGTTTGCTTCTGTTCCTCCAGCAGACATGTTTGTAGATTATTGCAGCATCTAGTAAAACAATGGATACTGACTCAAATATTTACAGGAGAGAAAGTAAAAACTTTTCTGGAAATAGATTTGCAAACATCTGGAAACAAACCAACTTAAAAATTTACCAACATAGCCAAGGACAAACATGTCAATTGAAAAGATACTCTTGGCTGCATGGGCTTGGAGGTCTGCTCTGATAAGACTGAATCTAACTCTTACTTTCCATAAAGAATTTACTACAATGAATTACTGTGACATCTTCGGTTCAAGCAATTGTTACAGTTGAAAGACAGGGCTTTCAACTGGATGGAAATTACTTGCAAGCACAGACATCCAGCTCTCAGAACATGGTCCAGAAAAAACCTCTGTTTTAGGCTTTCCCCCCCAAACACAGTGTTATGATGATATCACTGAACCTTTTCTACTGCTTTAAAAGAGGATTATGGCAGGTGAAAATGGTGACATGTAACTAAGCAGAACTTCAGTGAGTTAATGTTCAGGGTCAGCGAAGAAGGTAATTTGGAGATACTATGATGTTTCTGGAGAAGATGATGTATAACTATCCCTTGGTAATTTATTTTAACCTTAACAATTTAGATCTGCTCACAGCCATTTGATGGCTACAGCTCTAAGCAAACTGATTGTTGATATTTTCACTGTGAGCAAAACATGGATGGGTATTTGCAGAGGAGCTGAACAAAGGATATACGGTTAAGAATAAATTAGCTTCCTATGCAAATGGTAAGTTGGCCAATTAATTTAAGGAGTAATTTTTCCTGTATGAGTGTATAATCATTTTCTAGTTAGAAATTTTCAGTAAAATCCTGCATATAATTATGATACTGTTAAATCAAATGGGATAAAACCACTGAAACAACTATTTATTCATATTATTAATATCACAATAAAGAAAGTAGCTCTACCATGAACAATTTTGAAAGATTCTGGGCAAGTTTTGAAGTTTTATTGAAAAAAATTTTCTTTAGAGAAGGTTTGTAAAAGAATCATGCACTTAGTTTAATTAAAATTACACCTCCTTACTACTTATTGAGGATTAGAGAAATTATGAAATGCGTTTACTACATTACTTCTCAATGCCTGACATAAATTATTTTTCATTAAATGCTGAAAATTAGTACCTGGAATATTCATGTGTAACCCTACTCAGCCTATTGAACCACATCTGAATCTTCCATTGTGTTATAAAATTCTCTTAACATAAAATTTTGCATTTTGATTACTTTTTATTTTAATTACAGCTATATTGCAGAAAAAGTGAAGAAAAAACAGGTAGCAGACTATGAATAAAAGAAAGCTAACATTATCACAGAGAATTATACTTCAAGTTGTTATGAAGTCACCTTGCAAATGTTCATCTTATTTTTGTGATTCCAAAATACTTTTATAACTTCTCATTCTAGTAAATAAAGTCGAGCATTTTTTGTAAGGGTAATTAGTTTTACGGTTACATAATTTTTTCTTGCAAATATCCTATGTGTCACTCATTTACAACTGCAGAAGAAAAATCACTGTGATATCAAGATAACAAAAAATACCAATAAACATTATAACACCTAAATATTACAGCTGGGAAAATGGATTAGAACAGATTAGAAGGTATAGCTTATGTTTTTCTGATTTTTGAGCAGGAAGGTCATCTTCTGTATATGGTATCTAGGAAGTACACGGATGGTCTAACTGCTGTCATGACCCCACTCAGCTGAACATTTTCATATTTTCTTTCTCCCTGTTCTTTGATAATAGCACTTGTTTGAAGATCATAGTTAAAGCTCTTAACAGGAATTCTCTTGTAATCTGGAGTTGATAGGCAATTTAGCATAACCTAAAAAGAACTACAGTTCAGACAGTTAGAGATTGAGAGAGGAGATGGTGGAACATTCACACAATGAATTCACATCTCCAGTGTTTTTCTTTTGCATTGCCATAGGAGAAACGTATATGTGGAAGGTAATCAGATAAACCAGGGAAATTCGCTATTATTGCAGACTTCCCAGAATCCTTTCTGAAGGCTATCATGCTCTCTGAGCAACTGCTCATTACTAGTAATTTTGAATCTGTGATGCTAAAAGTATAACAGTGGACAGGAAGGGAGGAAGAAACTTGTTTATGCCTGTCAGGCACCTAACTCAGGTGTGATTCAGAGTGCTGAAAACTTAGTGTAGAGATAATATGGCCGCTGGGCCATGTGTACATTCCACTGTTGTACACAGCAATTGCATTTCCTCTGCCATCACATATTTCCTCTCCTTTCTCTACACCTGTTCAAAATGAGGTTGAGATCATAAATATGTTGAACAGTAATTATATATATAAATAAGGTTTGTTTATAGTAATTATGTTGTTCAACGTAAGATAATAGCAAAGAAAAATATTCATAACCTTACGTATTTTCTAAATATGTTCAATATTGCTTGTAGGAATTCTTTAAAAAAAAGCATTAAAAGACATTTTTGTTAATTCAAGTTATAATCTTCAGCAAAAAATGTTTTTTCCTCTTGGCTATTCAGGATATGAACAGTACCATAATTCTTAGCTGTCATACAGTAATTTATTTTAATCTTACCCAGTTAGAGATTCCTGAGTTATTTTTACAGATCATTAAAATATGTAACATTCTGACATTAATTTATCAACAAGAAACAAGATCGGGAAAAATGTGACATAATTAACCAGCTAGATCTACTTAGAAAATTTTCCTAAGGCAGAGGAAGGGCAAATGTTAAGAAAGAGTTTTCTTTCTCATCTCCCCTTTTCTAGAGAGAGGAATCAGCTGCCTTGGAAGGAGGAAAGAGGGGAATAGTTCGTAGCATTTCATTTTGATAATTCTTTTCTCTTGCACTGTTAGTTAAGTGATGACATGCTTAAGATATTGAGTGGACTTTGTTAACTCCTCAGAGATGGCACTTAGAAACATGGCATTGAGGTAAATGCGTTTATATATTTTTCAAACCGTATACAGGCCTTTACAGGCTCAGAGGCTTACAGAGTATCAGTATGTCCCATGTAAATGATGCCAGTCAGTGTCAGATCCAATCTATGTATGTAAGAAGAAAAAATGCATGAATCCAGGAGCACAAAGTCGTATGTGACCTGCACAGGCATCTGCACCAGTCTAGCTCTTTTAGGCACAAAGCACTGGGCCCTCATGCCTTGGCTTCATTTTTGAGCTCAAGTCAGGACTGCAATTATGTTGGAAGCATTGCATCCTACACTGTAATATTTCCCTCAGTCACTGATAGGGAATCTAAGCCATATACTTACAGAACCAGTACATTTCACAGTATCAGCATGACTCAAAGTTATGGACATTTGAAAGTCATGTAGGGCATGACTTTGCAAAGGGCCTAGCACTTTTTCCAGTTTTGTCCATACAGTTCTACTAACTCCCATGCTAACATCATGCCCCAGGGCCAGTTCCGGTTCCAGGGGAGCTACTTGCAGTCTGCGATTGATCCGCTCAGGACCATCTCTTTGTCTATGTGGTATCGCTTAATTGTAGATTTCTCTCTTCCTGTTGTTATTGCTCTTGTTACTGCGATTGTTTCTTATGTGTTTCTGTATTAAACTCTCCTTATCTCAACTCAAAAAGGTATTTTTGAAACTCTCTTCTCTGTCCATGGTGGGTGGGCAGTGGCAGCAACCACGTGGCAGCCGCTTGGCTCAGGTGCTGGCGGAGACTGAATTGCTGTGGCTTCACTAAACCGCCACAACTTGTTACATTTATTTTGGAAAAACTGAAGTGAAAATCCAAGATCGGGGCAGAATTAAATCCCCCTACTTAAAATACAGGTCGGTGGTATTTCCTCAGGAAAAGTGATTTGTATTCGTATATGACAATGAGTGTCAGCAGATGTCCACTGATTAATTACTGTTATTTTGTCTAGTCCTTTAAAGTATATATAGGAGAATTTGACACTTCCGCTAGGAAAGAAAGGAAAAATGTGGTGGAAAATCTGACAGAGATTTTGAAAGCAAGACCTATTGTTCTCTGAGGAATGGCAGGATTAGGAAGCTCTGCAGGTGTCAACACAGTTTCCATTACATATGACAGTCATCCCAGCATTTCCATTGCAGCATCCCTTAGTATTGTTAATGTAGTAACATTACAGAGTAAGTGTGGTTAGAAATAGTTGCACAGGGTTAGATTCTTAAACCTGGCCCATTCAGTGGTGTGTGTTTAGATGAGAAACAAAAAATTTGCTCTTTGTTTTAGGTAGTGTTGTCTAGGTTTACTGTTCAGGCATGTTTGCTGCTGAATCCAGATACAAGACAAGAAGAGCTCCTGAAAGCATGAACGTGAAGAGTTTTATGCCAAAGCCTTTTCTGCAGAGTCACTCAGAGAGAGAAAAGGGAGAGCTCAAGACTTCGCACACATTACAGAAGCATCTTTAGCTTGTACCCTCAAAAGAAAATATAATTGGAAGATACATTCCTGAACCAAATGACAGCTAATATCTAAAACCAGGGGGAAACAGCCTTCTCCCTCCCACTGTGTGTTCTGTGACACAGCTGGTCACAGTGAGCTCTGTGGGATGACATCTGCTCCTGGGGTCTCCCAGTGACAGCCAGACTGGGTCAGAGCTAGCAGGGACCCATGGTCATTTTTCCTTCCATTGTCTTTTGCTAGAATCAGCTCTGGGAACATATATTTAACTGTTGTCAAGGTTGGTCTATAATACCAGAAGAATATAACATTTTTAATTTGGAAAGCAAACATCTGGGGCTCTTCAACGTCATATTAGCCTAAGAACTTATTTTAATAGAATAGAAAGTTAAACTGAAATTATAGGAGACATCTGCTTATCCTGTACTGTATTAAGTATTTATCTCTTGTGCTTGCATGTCTAATTAAAGCATCTGCTGTATACAAGACTGAGTAAACACCATCTTACTTCGGTAACATAAACATACTTTTTGGAAAAAATAAATATATATCTGAAGTGACTGTATTCATTGTCATTGCTATTTTGATAAAGCTATTTATTTAACTGAATTTAGAATTTAGGCTATAATTCTCCTAAATAGTTTTCCTTAGAGCAAACAAGACTATCATAATGCAGACAGATGCAAACTGTACCTGAAGGAAATTACTTGAGAGAAAGAAGTAACTTTTTCATTATGTCTAACTTCACTTCTCTCTGGGATATATCTTTACCACAGAAGTTGCAGATGAGAACATATTAATTTTAATATTTCTCTAAAGTGAGAGATAACATATCAAAATATTATGGATATTGACTTTATTAAATTGCCAAAATTGATAGGGAGCTGGACCAGGGGACATGTGAGGAGAGGCTGGGGGAGCTGGTGTATCTAAACAGGGGATACAGAAAAAATGGAGCCAGACCACGAGGGTGTTTAAATGCTGGAACAAGTTTCCCAAAGACACCTCCATCCTTAGAGGTGTTTGGGACTTGACTGGAACTGAGAGATTACTCTGAACAGTAATTAATAAGTCAGTAAAATGTATTTGCACTGGTTTCAGCATTCATACATAGTCAGGTAAAGATAGTGACCATTCTGACTGTCTGAACTTGTATAAGTTATACTGCAGTTTGCATACTTGTGAAGAAAAATGACATCTTTCAAGTGAAAGACCCCCATTTACAAGGGGGATGGAATAAATGCTTAGCATATCTGCCTCCTCTGGCATGCTGAGTCCCTGAGACACATGTATGTAAATACACTTAGTAAGTTTATGCAAAATGTTTGAGAAACTCGTGTTTCCTTGTTAAAAATACAGCTATTATTAACTGCTTATGAAAAATGTATTTAGGACAGAATACTAAAAACGTTATCAAAACTGCTGGGAAACCCTTGTGTAAGGAAAAGGTACAGATAACAAATGCCGTCAGTGTTGGCAGATGGAGCTGTATTATATGCAGCAATAGGTTTATCTTGCCTGTTTCATCATGTGGCATTTCAATAATTTCCTACCAGGAGAAAGCTTTAGTATGCATCTCTTCTTCCAGACATGTTTGTAGTACCCAGAGCAGTAAGTATTCAGTCTACTGACTCTCTCTTGTTTCCGCTGATATTTTGAAACATGGGTTTTTAGACATCCCCAAACAGGAGGGAGGACGACAACAAAGAATGGTATTTCCATACCTATCTTTTTCTTTGCTTGATCACAGCACATTACAAAACCATTTATACAAATACAAAAAAATACTTTCAACCTGAGAGGTTTGCCATTGATACGACTTAGCTCATAGTTCAGAGTTGCACAGCCAAGACATTCTCAAATATTCCAGACATGCAGCAAAAAGAAATAAATAGTAGCACAGAACAATAAAGCACTGATACTGAAGAGATCTTTGTTTGCATTAATTTAGTTATCACTTTTCCTGATAGTGTAATGAAACCCCTGCAACTATAGCATGAATGCTGAATGTGTATCTGAAAAAGAAAAGTCCTTGTTCATTTTTTAACACAGTTCAACCAGGTATGCACAGAATGTGAAATAACAGAGACCTAGAATAAACAACACAATACAAAAAAGCAGAGGTAGAGTACAGTGATATTGGATCATAACTTTTCACTGCACAAAATTCTCATTATAGTGAACCTCATCATTTACTAAGTGCTGCCTTTTAAAAGTGACTTGCTCATCCTTCTGAAACTGAACTGCTTTTTAGTTGTGCAGGCAAAATTTTTCATAATCATATGCTAATTATGTTTGTAGGTGTTTACTTGATATATATTTATAAACAAAATGGAAACAACACTTGAATTGGGCAGATAGTTATACAGACAGTCCATAAAATTGCTTTTAACTCCACATGCCAATGAATTTAATAACAAAGTGACACAACAGGATGTGAGATGAGACTAATACTAAATAACCCATTTACACCAGAGGTCAGTCAATATCTTCACTTTTATAAACAAATGGAAATCAACAGAAGTTCCATAAAATATATGACTGATAAATGCTATGTAAATCAATTGAAAGGTGCAGAAGACTAGATTATATCAATGCATGGGAAGGTGGTAAGGAATTGAGCCTTTATTTATGCTTTGTCAGGGTTGCACTACAGAATCTGAGTTTCCAATCTACTTTGTCTTCGTTTCAGCACATTAATATTTCTCCAGGATCAAATTGTTCCTGTTCTATGCTTGATTATCTTTAAGATCTGAAATGATATAAGACAAATTAAATTTTGCTTTCCAAAAAAGACATACTTGATCTGGGCTTTTCCCATTGAGGAATGGAAGGAAAAGGGAAGAGGTAGAAAAACAGATGGAAAAGAATCTCAAGGAAGATTGTGAAGAGTCAGATTTATGAGCACTGCAGATGGCAGGGGAATGAGAACAACAGAGGCAGTAATACCTGCTGCCACTGGGAGCAATAACACCTACACCCATGCTTTTCTGGAACAGCAGCATTATGCCTATTTTTTTCAGACACATAGTAAAAAAAAAAAAAACAAACAGGATAGAAGAGGCTGTTCTGATACTTGTGGAAGTCTCTGTATGTAACTAACTGCCCACAATGTCGATCTCTATAATGAGACTACTATACAAAACATTTCTCTCACACCAAGATAACCAGCCAGAGAGGATTATAAAAAATTTTTAAAAATATTTCAGTGAAGAAAATTCATTTTAACATCTCCTGTATTGGTAGGGAGTGCAGAGCTGTGAAACTGTATATATGGATGGGTTTTTTTCTGTCCTGTATTGCATTATGTCCTGAGTTACTGAACACAGCACTCTGTGGCAGCCTCAGGTAGGAAAAGGTATATCTTGTTTTTGAGACTCTCTTTAGGGTTCTCATTTAACTCACAAGATTTCTTTTTTTCTTAATTTTATCACCAACAGAAACTCATATATCTGGCATACTAAATTCTGTTAATGGTTTATCATCTTCCACAAGTGTAGTTCATACCAGGCAATTAATACTTCACCCAATTTTTTGCATGTGATTTGTTCTTGCAGAATCTTTTTATACTTTAATGTTCTTAAGATGTATATTCATTTATTAAGTACTTGTAGGAATAATAATTTATAGTTTGTGTGATCTATAAAAACCAAGACAACCGTGTGCATAAGTTAATAGATATATCTTTGCTGTTCCCAGGTAAGCACAAAGCCAAGTTATTAATTAAGTTATTATCACATTTTGCATATTTCAGATGATCCCTGCTTTTAAAGTATTGTATGAACCTACATTTTACCAGGAAATCGTACCACCAGCTTTACAGTTTTTCAACTTTTTCATATAAAGAAATACCAATAAATTTGTTTTCTAGATTTATTTTTAAATTTTGGACTTATCATCACTGAAATGTTTCACAAAATTGATTTTGAGAGAATTATCAATGACCCCAGGCCTCCTCAAACGTCTGTTTTCCAACTACTGTAAACAAGATGTATCTTACATAAAAGTACTAAGTTTTATCTTAAAACATTTCTATACCCTCCAGTCATCTTAACTGAGTCTGTTTTTTGTGTCTTCCACCTTCATTGAATCTTTCTTAAACATATAATTGATATTAAACAACCACTTTCAAATGAGGTCTAATGTCTTCCATGTACAATGATACTAATATTCTATTATCTCTGCAGGGAAATCTTCTTTTGCTAAATTGCTTGCCTTTTTCAGAGTAATAATGATAACTCTCAATGGACTGTTGCAAGGTGACTCTCCATGCCAAAGTGATCAGTTCCAGTTTGTAGAGAAATATTTTGGGTTTGGTTCCCAAGAATATGAATTTGCAATTTGTAAAACGGAATTTCATACCAATTCTATTGCACAAAGTGACGCTCTAAACATTCATCTCTTTCTGTGTAATATTCAGAGACATCTTTCTTTTGAATGTTTTGTATTGTCATGCCAATAAATTTCATTAATATCCTAATATTTTGAATAAAGGTGCTGATCAAAATTTTGACGAAGACACCTAGATTCCAAGTATAGTTTTTAGATATCCATTACAGTGGACCAAAAGAGCATTCCTACATGTTAATATATTAATTTCTAAAGCTCTCTGTTGCCACATCCCCCTTTGTATGACCTTGTACTTTTGCCTAACTACATCTTCCTCAACCTAATATATGCATTTCTTCCACTGGAACACTTGACTGGAGTTCAAAGATTTGTGATGATCAGATTTGTGAATAGCCTCTGTTTAGTAAATGGTCAGTGAAGAAAAATCTGTTAGGTTAGTTTTGCACATTCTGTATTTGCTAAGCTAGTATTTTATTATGTTACATGCCATTTTGTTTTAAGGGCAATTACAGACATTCCCTCATTACTGATATGAAGTAATAATTGATACTGACCATCCCCTTCTTATATGTGGACATTACTACTCTTCAGTCTGACTGCACTCTCCTTCTCTGAATACAGTTATTAAAAATTCTCATTACCAGATCCAAATTTTTTTTTAGAATTCTAACATGAACATTATCTTGTGTCCTCAGTTCTCAGAGGGTCATGCTCCTTCCTTAGTTTTGATTATGTCCATTCTTATATTCTTCTTTTTGTTGCCAGTCTTGCTTTTTGTGTCACATAATTCTGAGATGAAGGATTTGTTTAACTATATGGCAGTGCTAAGACTATCCTTGATCTTATTCTTTCTTCATAGCAACCAGTTTGTTCTGTTTTTAAATGCCCTTAACTATCTCCTATGATGTTTTTAAATGCTTGCTTGTAGTCTAACTCAACTGAACTTCAGGAATTGTCACTCTGTCTCAACACTTACTGACTCCTAAAGCATAATTTCCTCTGTAATCAGCAAAGACTTTCACAGTCCTTGAAACTGGCTGCTATTACCACTTTCCCCTTTCTTAAACTGGAAAGAGGAAGATCTACACTGATTTTACTTTACATGCACATTTAAAAAACTATATACACCAGGGGAAGGAAAAAATCAAACACCTTTTAGTCCACAGAGCAGTGGTCTGTCTGAACATATTTGGCATATAGGCAAATTTGGCATTTCAGATGAATGTATTATTACTCTTGATATAAAGAAACCCAAACATTTACTGAGGTAGAGAAATTTTCAGACCATCACCGATGTGTGACATAAATAATCAAAAAGTTTTAGAGATTGTTTTTGCCACACAAAATTTTTTTATTATTTGCAGACTTTTTCTCTATACATTTTCTTACATGTTTTCATTCCATAAGAATGAGCTGGCCTTCAGTCCCTCTTCATAGCATGCACAAAGAGCTAAGATTCATTTTGGAGAAGAACGAACATGTGGAGCTTCTTTTGCAGATGAAGAAAATAGTTCTGTTCAGGGCCACCTATGGTTTTTTGTTTTGGGCTGCAGTTTATAAAGTGGAGATCAGGAAATCAGTATCACAGAGTCAAGCTAGCTAGATAAATAAAATACCAATTGTAATTTGCAAACATATTCTAACAACACATACAGGAAATTAATGAAAGATAGGGGGATCAAATCTCTTTTGATCAGCACACCACTGTTTATCTTCCTTCTTTCAGCCCTTTAGTAACACTGCTGTGTAACTGATGAAATTACTGGCCTACTATGTGCACCTAAAAGAAATTAGCTATAAAACTCTCAGAAAAGTGGAACATTATTTAGTGTCAGAGAGGTGGCTCTGCTTACCCAACTCTTTGTCTTATGATATTTACTCCAAGGCTTTGCTTGTTTTTGAATTTACAATGTGTTCACATCTGTTAGCTCCAATTTCTAATTTCACATTTAGTTTTTCTCAATATAAATGTTAATTTTAAGATTATCATTATCTTAATTTACATAATGTTGCTAATGTGGAATTACAGATTGAAAAAAACCCCACTAGTTACACGTGAGGAAGCTGAGAGCCAGCAAGTCACTCAAAACATAGGCATCTTCTTCCATTAAAGAAAGGTCTAATTAAAGCTGATGACTCATCAGGGGTGATCTCTTTGCTTTTCTTTTTCTTTCATTTCTAAAAGCATAAGAAAGCTGCTGTCTGGCATATGTACAACACAGACAGAGTTCATTTGCCACAGTCCTTAAAAGTTTAAGTCAGGGCTTAGCCTAAAATGAAGAACAAAGAATGTGCAAAAAAGAGTACAAATGCTGAATTGGGTTAATGAAAACCTAACTCCCTATATGCAAAACAAAGAGGTATAAGGTACAATATATTAACTATATTTAAACATGTAACACTCTCTTAATTTGCTTTATTAGAAAATAAAAGGTAATGAAGGGAAAGAGGAAGCTTGATGTCTGGTTTTAGTGTCTGTTGGGCTCAGTTCAGAAGCCATCTTGCTCAGCTCACTCTCTGCTCACCACTGCTTTCCACATGGACATTATTTTTCACCTTGGATTTATTTACATGCTGAAAAGCAGTCTGGATTTATTCCTTCTCACCCATCAATAACAAGTATTTGGAGTATAGCAGACAGTTGCAAGGAAGTTAATTTCTTGCTTTCTAATCCTGTAAGCATATGTAGCAAACCTCCTAACCAGCAGCACTGCAGTCTGTTCTAAAGCAATTGTATTCAGGTAATGGATAGTTAGAAAGATAATGCCAATTTTTAAATTCTATTTCAAAGGATTCTGAAGCAATTAAGTAAGTTTATGCAGTATAGCTCTTATTCACCACCACCATCACAACGAGTCACAAGAGGAAGTTTAGGATGACTTTGCCTGAAATGTATTTTACTATCCTAAATGTATTTTACAATGTAAAGCATTTTACAATCCTTCTCTGAATAGTAATGTAATTCTAAGCTAAGAAAATTCCAGAATAAATTGTAGAGCGTCCTTCCCAGTCTAAACTAAAATTCTTGCAAATATTTGGATTTTTTCATGTTGTAGATTGGTTAATATTAGGAATAATATGGTTGTTATTCCTGATTAAGTTCTGAGTCCTATATCCAGTTTTCACCAAGGTAACGTGCTTCTAATAAAAGTACAAGAAACATCAACATGTGTGAGTCTGGGATGATCTGCTCCCTTGAAGAAGAGCTGTAACTCTAAAGACCTGAAAATGAGATTTTTTTAATATATTAACTCTTAAAGTTATGAATTATTTCATTTTGCCAATTAAGATATAATCACTGTAGGTCTCCCTTATTTTCTGTGAAGCTTAAACTGAGTCCAATTGTGTAATAAGTGAGTATATAAGTCCTTTATTGTAATAGTTTTCACACCCTTGTATATTTATTTCTTTGTTCTTTGTCACTTCTCTCCCAGGTAAGAGGACTGAGAAAAATAGGTGATAAATGTGTGAGGATTTCCATATTCCACTCCTGACTGTAGTCTGCTGCCTTTTATGCCATGACACTGAGTAGGAAACAGAAGTCTGATGATCAAATGCAAGACAGATAGCTTTTTCTAGGGGAATAGGAAAACTTTTTCAAGAGTCTTCACATAAAAGTACCTACTTCATACACATCTCTTAAGTAGATAACTTAAATCCTACAGAAAGCAGGGTGGACAACGCTAATTTTTTTTACCTCCTGTATAGGAACATTTGTATACTGGAAGCAGGATGAAGAAGCAAGAATGCTGGTGTACAGATATGCCCTTGTGAAAGATCTCAGATACTGGAACAGGTACAAATATCATGACATGATGAACTCATGAGAGCTTAAACAGCTTTCTTTGAAGAAATTACCTTAAAGGACAGGAGACAAATTACTGCATCTATGAAATCTTCTTTGATGAGCCAACAGAATTAAACTAAATTATTAATATAATAATTTTTAAATTAAATTATTAATATAATTTAATTAATTAATTATTAGTATAATTTAGTCATCAGTAGAAGTATTTTTTAAAATATCAGTTTAAAGAGAGGATTGAAATAGTCTCTTCAAAATTTTCAACCGTATATGAAAAATTGGGTTTTAGGGGAATATAATTTGTACATGCTCCCTGAAACACACCATTTTTCACAAATCAAGGGAAAAACATTTAATGAAAAAAGTTTTCCAGAAAGCCTAATAGTATGATAAAGAGGGCAAAAGATTTCTGTTAGGTTTCACTGTACCAGGTTATATTTTATGACTTATTATACTGCCATTTTTTTATCTCTGGTGCTAGCTAAACATGATCAATATACTTGATGTTTTGTTGCTTGAAGTTTTCTATGGCCAAATACATTTCAAATTTCATTCTTCCCCAAGATACTGTATATTAAGCTTCTGTGGCCACACATACATGCAGCTACACACACAGCTCTGCATTTATGCAGATACAGATTTACAACTGTTTCTGGTTTATTCTTTAGTCCTTAGATATCTTTTAATTTCTTAAAGTATGTTAAAAGTATCAGTGAATGAAGGAATTGGTGAACAACCATCCCTTGAAGTGAACTGAGCAAATTATTTATTTATTTTTTAAATACCAAGACAGAGGTGGCTAGATAATTGTTTTATTTATTTATTTAGATTCACACAAATATTACTGTAAAGAAGCAGAAGCAAGGTGTCCATTAACTGTCTCCATGATGATGTCTAATGAAAATCACTTTCCTTTAAAAATTCACCTATTTTCACATACAAGGTAGGCTTTTTCATATCTAAAACATCTACCTGTATTCTGTAGCTGCACTTACCTATGATGCATCTACAGAGAGACTAAGTTTAAGATAAATTCTTCAATCGTGTTTGAAACCTGTCAAGTTGACAACATTTGTGCTCGGTAATTTATAGATATTCTATATAATGCTAGAAAATACGGTTGTAGTGTCTGGAGAAGAATAGGTGATTGCTCTGCCCAAGTACAGACATTGTCCTTACAAAAATGGATCTAGATTAAGGCATAGTCAATATTCAGTATTCTTAATATCTTCTGTGGTCTTTCTGGGAGCTTCTGCTGCTTATAAAAACCTTCTAAACTTGTCTCACTCTGCCACTCAAGCTCTCATAAAAAAATAAGTTTCTGCAGCAGAGATAATATCATTTTGAACTGGCCTACTGTTCTCTGAATTGAATTGATAGGGTTTTTTCTACTCTTTAATCCTTTAAAAGAATACATTTGGAGGGGCTGATACAATACATAATCTGAAAAAACAACTGGAATGAGCAGCTAAACATTGTCTCTTTGGTTACCCCCAGGCTAAAGTGACTATCTTAGAACACTGCACTAGAAAAAGGTATTTCTTACACTATCTGTTGGCTCTAGCTTGTCTCTTTAATAGGATTATAATATAAGGTCTTGAAAGTTTAGAAATCAAAACATTTGAAATACCCTCTTAGTAGCAATGAGCTGTTGTCACTCTGCTAAACCTTGTATTTTCAACCGCAACATGAAAACAACCTTTCAGAACAGCACCTGAGGCAATAAAGGACAACGTATCAGACATGTGCTTATCATTTTCTCCAGTGACCCCTGGAATAACAGACTCAGCCTGTATAATAGGTGAGTGTGGTAAACGGACCCGGTATCTTGAAATGCCTTTTTAAGCCAGCTAGACGGAACTACGACTCCCATGGATCACCAGGAAGTCTTCCGGGAAGCGGAAGCCAGAGGGTGGTGACATGTGGGACGCGGCAAGATATAAAGTCTAAGGGAAAACAGAAAACTCTCT